>SNQJ01S0014212.1:127901-161490 GCA_010110895.2 Picea sitchensis
TGTATTACATCAAAAAGTATGTAGAAGAGAAAAATATTGGGTCTTTCCACCCATACAACGTCGCCTGACAAGGCATACAAAAATATGATCACCGGAGAGACTCTAATCTCCCCACACTACATTGTGCTGCGAGTAACACATCACCGCATGCACTACGCGCCTCAATAGAGAATTGATATTCTTCGGTACTCCCACAGTGTGCCTCTACAGATGTAAAGGCACTTCTCCCCTCCACAAAGGAGGAATGCCCATCGTAAGGCCTTGGAGGTTTCTCTCAACCTCCCGGAGACCTATCACTGGTACTGTCGGTTCTGCTGCAACCGGGACGCCCCCACGATGCCCCGGTACCGGTACATCAATCGGACACATTTCTCTCTTGTCTGCATGTTGGAAACAATACATCTGTTAAAACTCTTATACATACCCAAAAAATATATATATATACATCAAAAACTTTAAAAAACAAAAAAACTAGACAAGGTATGGCTTAGTCTCTTACCTGACTCATCCTAGTCTTCCCCCACGGGCAAAATCAAATCCATGCTTCCGCGGAAATCTACCTCAGCATAAGGGAAGTCCTCTATCCAGAGATACTGCCATCTCAGCCAGGCAAAGAAATCGCCAGTGAAATGGAACTCTGACTCCGACACTAGCCTTGGAGACAGACTAGTCCACCTCTCCATCCTCGGTTCATCCACTGGTCGCACCGCCAATGCTATCTGAGGTTGCATCTGAGGGATGCGCTCTAGGAAAAATGAGACCAAAAATGAACCATAACCAAACTACTTATGTCCAGTCCTGCACCGTGAAATCTGTCCCTTCATATTTTGAAGGAACCCTGCACTCCAGTTGAACAGTGTTGGTTCCAAACACTGAACACCATAAGCCACCTATGATCTTGATGCCAGATGAGCGCTAGTGTTTCCTGTCACACTCATGATAGCAAACAATATAGACCATAGGGGCAGTTCTCGAATGTCCTTGATAGGGATTCTACCCCCTACCAACCTGGCTCCTGGGATACAGTGGCGTGCCAGATACACGTCCACTTGTTCAGGCAGCGCCCTCTACCCGGAGAACGATATGGGGACCCCTCTTTTTGAGAGGCCAGTCAAAAAGTACATGTCTTCTAACTCAATAGTTAAAAGCTATGTGCCAATTCGGAATCCTTGCTCTGCAACATCCCAGAGGCCAATCATATGCTCGAGCAATAAAATCTCTTTCTTCATTTTTTGCAACTTGAAGAATTTGAACAAACCACAAGCTCGCAAGGCGGCCCATGTATGAGGACTCTGCAAGGTGGTTAAGTCATCCATATCATGTTCCCTTTCTTTCCACTCTATCATGGTTGCCGAAGTTATCTACAAAACAAAAAATCAAGAAATCCATTATTTCCACGTTTTGGCAATTTCGGCAATTTTTGAAAGCAATTTAAAACATGAAATAAGATGCCCACATCATTTAAAAGTGACCACACACTCTTTTATAACTACCATGCCCTCCCTAGCCATTTAACATTCATCAAATAACAATGAAAACGTTTTAGAAAATCAAAACGAATTTGGGGGTTGCGTGGGCATATGGGAAGATTTTTTATGGTTTCTTTTAGAAAAAAACGACCTATCTAATTGACTATTGGGGCGTTGACATCTCATCCATCCTTTTCTAAAAAGTTTTTGTAAAAGAATTCCCCTTTTTCCATTGGTTTTTATAGAGGCCGATTTGGTTCTATTCGGGGCAACTTAGGGCTTCATGTTTTAATTAAATGATGCTATTAAAATGAATGTGAAACCATGTGTTTAAAAGAAGAAGATATGGACACCTATCTAGTCCGAACGGCAAGCAAAATGGTGAACCGTAGCTCCGGCAGTGAGAAAAACAAGATCCGCTTCAAAATGAGATTCTCCACTACTCCAAAATCCTTGTGCAAAATGAAATGGTAAATAAAATTTTCATTGCATTGTTATTTATAAATTTTCATTTTTCATAAGGCATGGTCATTTATGGGTTTCTCAAATAAGATATTGACTTCACTAAACCCTAGTTTGTAGTTTTGGCATCGCAGGTTTCCTGGTAGTCCTGATGGATTATTCACCTTGTTGCATTTATGAGCATAGTCTTAGTTCGTTCTCGAGCTCGATAATATGAGAACGTAACTGAGTAAACTTTTATCTCTTTTTCGGACCCATACGGATAAACGAATACATGAAAAAGGAACCCCCCTGGAGTCTACTTTAAACCCTTTTCAGACTCTCTAAATATGAAAAGATTGTTGAGTGACCTTGCTTCCTTTCACACTCATTAAAAGGTCAGAAAGGGCATCTTTCGAGCGATAGTTTACCCCTTTTTCGGTCTCGTTGGACTACTGTATGAAAAATGAACTGAGAGAGTTCTCTTTTAAGTGTTTTTCCAAACTCTATAATCCCTAAAAACCTTCGAGTTTTTTGTCTTTGGACTCGTTAAAGCACACATCGACAGGCCCACATGGGACTGAACCCTTACTTCTTCCGGTTCATTAAACAAAGGAAGAGGAACTTACCGAAGGTGAGTTATATTGAGCATGTGTTATCCTCCTCGAGCTCATTAAATCAAAAAGAGGTACTCGTGTATCTGGATGGGGGAAAAATTTAAAGGAACAAGCCAAGCAGTCTCTTGAGAACATCATCCAGTACTTCTTAGAGTCGCCCTTGAACACGGCACTTTGTCATTTTCACATATCATAATCCACTGAACCTATGCACTGAACCAATCCTTTGAGTTCCTTTCACTCCTTTGGGTCACCCGACGCAAGTCACCGTATCCACTGCATAAGTGTTGCTCCACGTCAGGTTTTGCTGTTGTGCCTCAGTGTTCAAGGGAAGTATCCGCCTCGAGAGTCAGCCATCCCAAATATCTTGCCTCAAAACCTGTGTCAGTCCATGTCCATTTGATCTTCCAATTACATCTCCATGTCCGTTTCATGTCGTTGATGGGGGATACATCAAGGCCCTCCCTCAACGAGTTTATTCCTATCGACTCCAACACATTATCCAGGAATTAGTCTTAGAAACCAGTTAGTACTTTGGGACCTGCATGCCTCAATGGAAGGCCTCCTCACATTCGACAGTGGGTTTACATCATTGACCCCTGATCAGATGATTCCATGGATGTTCGACCTCAGCTCATCTATTCACATTCACTGGAATGTACTAGGGTACCTTGGGAATCATCGACATTAATGGTGATCTCCCTCGCACTTCTTAACGGTTCACACCATTGACCGATAATCAAGTGGTTTCTGCCATGTTCGACATCAAGACATCTATTCACATGGTTAGAATTGTACCACATAGGGATTGGTAAGAAGACCCTGGGTTGAGTAACCACTTTGATATATGCTTTGCCCAGGCTGCAAAGGAATTTCCATTGGACAAAAAACACATACACTGTTACATAGATCCACTTTGTATTGGTCGTGGCTATGTCTTTTCATCTCGTAGATCCATTGTGTATTCTTCGTGGCTACGATCAGTCCGAGTCATCAGAGTATAGATTCAAATTGTATCTTTGGTGTCTATACCTTTTTATCAATATAATTATGCATCCGCAGTGTATTTTATGGCGGCCATATCTTGCAAGTCTTGATCACCCAAGCATAGGTATGCCTGCCTTGGGTTTTGAAATATGTCATGATATTTGTTGGGTGTTTGTGTGCAACTTCCGTCAGGTTCTTCGAGTCTATACCCTTGCTTGAACGTCTACAAAGTATTTCAGTCATCAGTTCACATATTCTAACTTCATACTTTGGGGGGCATTCTGTTACACATCAAAATTACGCAACTGGATAAGTGTCGCATATTCCTCTCAATTGTCGTAAGTGTCGCATCTTCCTTACAACTTTCGCAAGTGTCGCAAGTTGTTCACAAGTGTTGCAAACATTGTTCAAGCATGCTGCCATGACTATGACACTAAGGAGGCACTTAAAAAATCTCATGTACTTGGTTTGGAGAAGGAGAACTGGTTAACTGAAGTCAAGGGACTCTTGACACCTGAAAAGAGCTCTGAAACAAAGGTTCTGAGGGTGAGCGCTCCCCTATACCAGCCTTAGGAGTGCTGGTGATCCCCTACAAGGCTTTAGGGAGCGTTATAACGCTCTCCTGCCCTTTTGAAGGAGCGCTATCCACTGTTGGAGCGTTGGCGCTTCCCTTAAGCTTCTCAGGGAGCGCTACAATGCTCTAATGCCCCTTTTGCAGGAGCGCTGCCTAATCTGAGGCAGTAGTTGGCCCGTTGAGGAGAATAAGGGGAGGCTATTTCAATATTAGAAGGCAGTTGCATTCAAATTCTTGGTTTCATCAGAGGATCCCTGATCTAAGGAGGAGGTTCCTCAACTTGTTCTAAAGATAACTCAAGAGGTTAAGCTCCTCTTAACCTATATAAGCAAGCTCTATGATGGTAAAGAGAAGGAAGAATTGCTAGTATGAAACCTATGATCTCATAGGAAACACACAGTTAGCCAAAGGAGAGTGATCAGTGAAGCTGTTGTTATCCGGGTTGTGGATCTTTCGAGCAAGGGTTAGACGAAGAGGACCCGATGAAGCTATCGCATTAGCATCTACGATTGTAAGTATTGTTGTCGTTATTCTCATTAATATGACACGCTTAGCCTATTTCTTTCTAGTTTGTGTCTGATGTTACATGAACTTATCGTTGATATATAGATCTGTTTTCAAGCTAACATCAATAGAGTAGGAAGTGGTCGTATCTTGTTTGTCCACAGAACTCAGCGAGGAGCAAAGGATTGGAGCGCAACTCGAAGCGTGCAGGGACAAACGTCATAGGTTCATTGATTTTGTTGATTATTATTCCTCGGGACCCTCGCTCAGTGTCATATGTCTTCTTCATTTCCTCTACCAAGGATTTATCCTTCGTATTATCATCCAAATAATGTTTTGGGTTTTCTCCATTTGTTGGTAGACCTATGATTTCTGCAATTAAAACTTCAGTTATTGATATCAGAATGTCCATTCATAGGATACCTCCATTCACTAGTGCCAACAACTATTTAACACATACAATTACTTATTTGTCTCTCCCAAAGTGGGTAATTTCCAACAAGTTCATGACACATGTGTTATACAATCCTGCAATCCATTGTTTGGGATCCAAAATGGGAACCCCTAATGAACTTGTTCCTTTTCTCTCCTTATAAACTTGTGGTGCAAACTTAGGGAACTTGTCCTTGTCTGTAATATCATGGTATGCATATCTCATTTTAGCCACACATACTAAAATTCTAGGAGGGATATTCACTCCTTCGAGTATGCATGGTAGTGTTAGTGTTACTTCTTTATGTTTGCATGATGATATTTGTACCATATATTTTATCTTTGTATTCATTGTCATTTTCGATGGCCCTACTTCTTGGTGCACATCCTTCTCTTCCTCTACGTCTTTGTTTTGCTTGTCAATCACATCCTCAACCTGCACCTGTTCTTATAATTGTTGTGTTGGCTATGCAACAGGTTGTTGTGCTTCTTTGTCTGGGATCATATGACTCAGTTCTCTGATCATCTTCCCTAGTCATCTATTGTGGTGCTCCTAAGACAAGTTGTTTTGTAGGGTTTTTATCTGCGGTAGAATTTTGTTCTAATTCGTTCCTCAGGTCGACGTCCATTTCCTCTGTCGTTGGATTCTTATATTCTACCATTGTGGTATTAACCAACCCAACAATTGGTGAAGGAATGGAATCTATATCCACCACTCCTTCCGGATGAATAGGGTTTTTTTCTTTAGCTGCTTGCTCATGTAGAGACCTTGTGGTACTACTGATCTAGATTTTTTTTCGGCACAAAATGAGAGCGGAGATATAATAAAGAAATGCACAGAGATATCGTGGATATCCAATAATATAACAGAAATGTATCAAAGATGAAACCATAAACACAAAGATACAGTAATACAATATTTCTATTAATGACATAAATGTACAGAGACTATAAAAATACAGAGTGAAAGACTTGTTATAATGGTGGAAGCTTATCTCTGAGAAGAGATGGGACGACTACTCACATTTGCAAGATGATGATTACAATGAGACTCTCAAGGAATTTTTACAATAAATAGGAATGTCAAAAACCATAGACATCCAAAAACATAACCCTAGGAGATGAAGCACCAAAATTCATGTGGGCCCCATTTGGGTAAGCCAGTACATCAACTTCTCGGGCTCGTAACTTTTGCATACAATCTTTGTTTTAGGTGCACGATAGCCCGTTGGAAAGGTATCATTGAGGAGATTCATTTTGGGTGATAAATTATTATTTCTACTATCGTTGAGAAGATCGATCCTAAAAAACCTTCATTTAGGCCCTCAAAATGGCCCCAAAAGTTAAAACTACTAAAATAGTAAAATGCCAAAATTCCCAGGAAATTGTTTTGAATGAGTTAGAAAAGGTGGGTGGCCACCAATATCCACCTAGATCAATCCTCCCTCCTTAGGAAGCAATAGTATCCATTGTGTTCAGTTCCTGGGGGAGAGTGGGAAGCATTTGTTGAATCTGAATCTTGGTGAGTTGCTTGCCTTATTGGAGACGTCACATTGCTTGGTTTGTGGAAGGTTGTCATGAACCTATTGCTGGCGAGGTTGAATCTGTTCAATCAGCCAGGATACATGAGATGTTTGTGTGCAGGAGTAATATTTTCTCTTTGCTGCAGTATTTTTGACCCTCAGTGTTGTGCCAAAGGATTTTGTGGAAAGCACACCATTTTCCGATGTCCTTCTTTGTCTGCCCATGACCCTTCTTTTCTTGTGGCTTGGACTGGTTTTTGGAAGACTATTTGTTAGGGTTGTATTTATTATACTTTGTTTGTTGCAAATTTGCAGACCCAAAATCCTGTTTATTCTGGTGCTTAAATTTCTTCTCGATTTTAACAGTATATCGATAAGCAGCACCGAGTGATGAGATGTCTAGAAAATCCATTTCAGTTTGCATGTATCTTTGTAGAGCCCCACGGTATTTCAGAACCAAATGTCATTCAGAGTCTTTGATACCCAGCTTGGTGCGTAAGGTATGGAAGGTATTGGTGAACTTTGGAATTGCTTGGCCCCTCTCTTTCCACAGTGTGGTCCATCTCATGTATTAGTCCTCATATTTTCCAATAGGGTAATACTGTTCCTTTACCGCATCCACAAAAAAATCCCAAGTGGGCTTGACGCCATATATTCTGGACTCCTCTGTGGAACTTTTATCCCAATAAGTTTCCCACCAATGTTTGACATGGGGGAGAGATTTAAGGAGTGAGAAGGTGATATTTTCCCTATCGAAAAAATTATGAACAAAGAAATGACCTTCTAACATATTTAACCATTTGTCTAGGGCATCTGCATCTATCTGACCTTCAAATATGGGAATATCAAAATTAACCTGTACCTTGAAAGTAGAGGTGCTTCCAAAGTGGTTGTTTGATGAATATGCACATGTTGTTATCGAAAGGCATTGAAGGATGTGGGAAAAATTATCCATCATTTCATCCCTCTATTGTGTGAGAGCTTGTTCAAGCAACATATTGATAGGATCATCTACTCCGTCGTTTTTCTTTTCTTCCGCCATGGAGGGTTTCTGTATTTTTACAGTTTCTGTACATTTATTTCATTAATAGAAATCGTGTATTATTGTATCTCTATATCTATGGTTGCATGCAAGAGAGATTTTCTTCAAGAGAGACAAGCTCGAGACCCAACCTTTTATACTCGGACCTCATCAGGTACATACACTGAAAAAACGATCAAGAACAGCCTTATCTGATACCACTAATCCGGATTATTTTTCGGCACGAAATGAGAGTGGAGATATAATAAATAAATATACATATACATCATGTATATCCAATAATATAACAGAAATGTATCAGAGATGCAACCTTAAACATAGAGATACATTAATACATGATTTCTATTAATGAAATAAATGTATAGAGACTGTAAAAATATAGAGTGAAAGTCTCGCTAGAATGGTGGCAACTTATCTCTGAGAAGAGATGTGACGGCTACTTGCATTCGCAAGAAGATGATTACAATGAGGCTCTAAAGGAATTTTTATAACAAAAAGGAATGTCAAAAACCATAGACATCCAAAAACCTAACCCTAGGAGATGAAGCACCAAAAGTCATGTGGGCCCCGTTTGGGTAAGTCGGTACATCAACTTCCCGGGGTCGTAACTTTTGCATACGATCTTCATTTTAGGAGCAAAATAGCCTGTTGGAAAGGTATCATAGAGAAGATTCATTTTGGGGGATAAATTATTCCTTTGGCCATCATTGAGAATCTCTATTCTTAAAATCCTTCATTTAGTCCCTCAAAATGGCCCTGGAAGTTAAAACTACTAAAAATAGTAAATTTCCAAAATTGCCACAAAATTGTTTTGAGCGAGTTGGAAAGGGTGGGTGGCAACCAATATCCACCTAGATCAACTACATTTTTTTCTTGTGGTGTGGATGGGAGATCCAATATTTGGTGGTGCCATTGGACTAAATCTTGCAAAATTTTCTCTGAATCTTCACTGAATACTTTAGAAATACCTTCTCACACTGAGTTTTCTCTCCTTATATCTCTTTTTCTCAATGTCACAATTATTCTTTCCTCACAAGTTTCGTGTTTTTATACCTTGTGCCATAAATTCTCTTTCACAATGTACTTTTCTGATCACTAGTTTTCCTCTTTCCAACCACTTTCTGTCACGACGCACTTGTTGGACATATTGTCATTGATGTCAACAATTGAAGTCATTGTGATGTGATGATGATTTGTTATGATGAATTGTCATTTATGACAAGCAAGGTGTAGAAGAACATTAATCAAATCTCAGAAGGAAAAGCGCATTGCAGAAACACTATCGTGATTGAAATCCCCATAGTAAAACTCCAAAACAAATGAGGAGGAATTTTGTCCACTGATGTAGTTTCTAGGACAAACTAGGAATTTCATATTTGTGAGTTGTAGAGGAGGTTTGTTAGATAAACATCTGATTAAGTCATGACCGTCAGATCTTAGTAAGGGTAGATCAAAGACTGAGAGCCATTACGGGATCAAAGGGTTGAGTTAATGATCATGCAAGTTTCAGTTCCACAATCCATAGATACTGTCGATTGTCACCTACAAATAGATCAACGGTTGGCATCGATCCCACTATCAATGAGAAGTTTCTATTGTGGAAATCGATGATGGTTTTAAAGGTCATGTTAGTTGGGACTCCGCAATCATCCCCAATCGTAGATCTCCACACTGATTTAAGGGAAGTCATCGATCTAAGATACAAATCAATGAATAAATCCTCGACATCCATCTCAATGGTTGATTAAGTCATAGCCATTGGATTAATCTAGTGGAAGGATAGCGTAATGTTGACAACTTCAATGCTAACCAACTTCGGTGGAAATTGGAGAAACAATGACCTAGACCTCCAAAGCCTCAAAGTATCGAAGTCATGAACTTCCATCAACCGTCGAATCAGAGGAAGAATAAGGAAATTTTGTCAACTATTGATCTATTCAAAGGGCACCAAGGATGAAACTGGTCAACTCTAGTGCTAACCACTACGGAGAAAAAGAGACTAGGATGGGTAAGTGTATCTGAAGGATGAATCCTCGAAGTCATGACAAATGTTGATCTAGAGTGAAATATGATAGCCGTCAAATCAGAGTTGCGTAGCAGTAGTCAACTCTGGATCTGACCTACTTTGGCGATAAACAAGTGAGATGAGTGAAGAAATATCAAACCCTGGAATTCTGGAATAAAAATAGTCCATAGGATCAAGACATGAAAGATATACAGTGATAGATATATTTGTCACTTCACCAATTCATAGGATTAGATCTAAGTCTCAAAATTTTCATATTCCCAAAGCAATGACAACTGTCAGATCAATAAGAAACTTTAGATGAATCTACAACCATCAGATCCAGGAGGAGGAAATGTGACACATCAGGAGATCCACGTCAATAAGACCACATCGGCAAGGACACATGGCACAATCATATGGTGAAAAGTGTTAAGGTCTAGTCGACATTTTAGGTATATATAAGTCACAAATCTAAGTGACATGTGGCAGCCACTTGGCCAGTGCCAAGTCAACAGTGACATCAACAAGTTATGTCACTTTGGGATTATGTCCTTCGGGTGAAACTAATGTCTACCACCAGTAACTGCCTGAAGCGTCGAAGTGCAAAGTCATGAACTAACTTTGGTCATTGATCTAAGATACTCCAGGATGAATCATGACTATTAGATCAAGTGTAGTGGAAGGATAGAGTAAGCATGAGATGCTAACCGACAACAAGCAGTCATCATAATATTATGACTTATTCGGTAGGTAAATACTCCAGAGGGATTGAAATTATCAGAGTTCAAGTAGCCCGGAGTCATGAATAGTTGAATACTCGAAGAGTGGATCTCCTTTGTGCCTAATCCCATGATTCTAGCTCCTGTACTTATGAAAATCTATCAGATCAAGGAAGTGTTGATAATCACTTCGGTGGAATTTTCTCCGAAAGAGTTGAATGACTACAAAGACCGATGTATAGAAGGACGAAATCTTGATGTGAATGAGAATCTTCCACTTAACTGTATATCAAGTCATGATCATCGATTTGTTTGAAACCTATGGACAATCCAATATCGCCTCTATAAAAAAAGATCAAATATCGACTGTCTAATCTACTTTGGTAAAATGTACTCCAAAAGGTTGAAATATTGCAAAGGTTGGAAGTCCAGAAGGAAAAAGTTCTAAAGTAACGATATTCATCCATCTCATCATGCAATTAAAACATGACTGTTGATCTTGAAAAGTGATCAAGCACTCGTTTGGTGTAGCGCCTGGTCACCACCTGTGATTATATGAAATAGAGGTCTCGAAGAGTTTTTCTGTGTGAAATTTAACACACAGAATGAGAAGTTTATCTCGGTCGAGAAGGAATGTTAAACCAAATAATATTTGGACTTTTTCATGATTTATATTAAGGAGAATCGCTTAAATTAATAAGCACATGGTTTTACACATATGGTCACATTTAAATGGTTTGAAGGAAGCACCTCTGCAAAATTCGATTTCTGCAATATTTGCAGAGACATGGGATTGAGTTAAAAATGAAATCGATCCATATCAGTGATCAATTTATGAAAATAATTCTCACTAAATTAAAATCCTTTATGATAATGTTTGAATAATAATAGAGATTATTATTAATTTAAAATGAAGAGGTGTGATGGCCCAAACAAATGGACACAGTGCTTCATATCTCACACCAGTTGGAAGATTATATAAATGATAAATAATGGTGAGAAGAAGTGTATCTACAGTCTATATCAGAAGATCAAAATAGAAGCAGAGTCCAAGAAGAAGAACTGATGGTTATTATGTAGCGAGGGTGGAAGGGAGGAGCACAGAAGGATTCATATCCTTTATGAAGTAATGTGTAATTTAAAAGAGTTGGTGCTTCCTAGGGTTGGTTCTCTAAATATAAGGGAGTCGGTTCTTCCTAGGGTTGGTGCCCTAAATACAAGGGAGTTGGTGTTTCCTATATTTGGTGCCCTAAAGATAAGGGAGTTCATGCTTCCTAGGGTTGGTTCCCTAAAGATAAGGGAGTTGTTTCTTCGTGGGGCTGGTTCCCTAAATACAAGGGAGTTGGTGCTTCCTAGGGTTGGTGCCCTAAAGATAAGGTAGTTGGTGCTTCCTAGGGTTGGTTCCCTAAATACAAGGGATTTGGTGATTCCTAGGGTGTGTGCCCTAAAAAAAAGGGAGTTTGTGCTTCCTAGGGTTCGTTCCCTATAGAAGGGTATTGGTGTCTCCTAGAGTTGGTGCTCTAAAAAGGATTGGTGTCCTTCACTATTTCTTTATAAAACCTTGTAGTTTCTTTTAATTATATATTTATAAATGATTTTAAATACAAGTCCATTATTGATCTGTTTTGGTAAATAATACAATATCAAAGTAACTACTAATTGTTGAAAAAAGGGAAATATGGATTCACCCCCCCCTCTTAGTATTTCCAACAATGTCGTGTTTTCTGTCTTGTCACCTTTTTCTGGAATGCAGGTTGTTCCTCTTCTGTCACACCACATACTTTTTGTTGTCTGTTGTATCATCTTATTTCCTATCCAACACTTATCTATCTACTACATATTTTTGTATTTTTCTTCTTTTCCAATTTTTTTCTTTCTTTTTCTTCTTTTTCTAATTTTTTATTTCATTTTATTCTTTTAAATCCTACTATATACACTATGTACAACTCTAATTATTTGTGCTGCAACTATTGAGGGTTACTGGTTTGACTATCCCTATATAGCTTCATTCAGATGCCATTCACCAATCCTTGAATCTCCTTACCTACTAAATCTTGTAGTTGCACAACACATCCATCTGTGACAGACTTTATCTCATATGTCCCTAGTCAATGCATCCTGAATTTTCCTGGGTGTTGTAAGTATTTTTTTTCATAAGGGAGAACCAAATCTCCTTCCTTAAATTTATTCTTCTTAATGTGCTTATTATTCCAATATTTGTCCTTTTCTTTATGTAATTCCTGATGGAAACCATCCATAATCACATCTTCTTCTAGTTCCATGAGTTGAGAAAATATTTCTTGATTTGTGCCTCTTTCTGTCATGTTTGTAATGGTTGCAATGCATAGACTAGGTATCAAATATTCCAAAGGGACTACTTCTTCCTAACCATCCATAAAATTGTATGCCCTATGAGTTTCTTGCATGTAGTTCTATAGGCCCATAATACTGCTAGTATCTTCAGATCCTAATCATCTGTGTTTACATTGCAAATATTAGTTAAGGAATTCTCAAATATCTTGTTAAATGCTTCCACTATTCCATTATCCTGAGGATGGTATGGAGTGATCTTATGATGATTTATCTCAAATTATTCAGTCATTTCCTGGATGGTACTATTGATAAAATGAGTTCCATGATCACTCATCAAAATTCTAGGGCATCCAAATCTTTTAATTTCTTGTTCAAATAGGAAGTGCGCTAGAGTTTTTGTGCTACAATCTTTTACTACTACTGCTTCATCCCATCTAGTTAAATATTTTGTCATTTTAATGATGTATCTTTCTCCTAATATTATAGTTGGTGGATTTATTGGTCCTACAAAGTCTACTACCCATTTTTCAAAAACTTTAAGGGTTACCTGAGGTCTCAATAGCATATCATCTTTCCTAGATGGATTTCCTACCCTCTTACATATATAAAAATTCTGGTAATACTCCTTTGCATTCTTAGAAATTGTTGGCCACCAAAGTCCTGCACATAATATCTTCTGTGCAGTATCCTTTCTTTCATAGTGTCCAACTATTCCTTCATGTGCTTCTACCAAAATAATAGGAATTTCATGCTCTAATGCAGGAAGTTCCACTCTTCCTTTCGTTTACCTTCTCAAATATTAATTATTTATTTAAGTTCAAGACATGGTCAACTTATAAGTAATTGACTCACCCTCAAAGATTTTTTCCCAAGTTAGGTGGACCATCATTATCCATTCAAGGATGGATGGAACCATCTTAGTCTAAACACCGCAATTTTGAGTTGTAACCTGACCTCCAATTCATTATCACTTTGTTTACAATTACCTAGATTTTTCCTTTGCTCATTCAATACTGAATGAACCTCCACCATTCTGGAAAAATTATCTTATTCCATTTAAGATCTGTCACTTTAAATCATCATTTATCTATAAATTTCTAAAAGGAACTTTGAAATATTTACATTTGTCTCTCGTAAAGAGTGGCATTGTTCTCCTCTGCAACTACGCCAAAATAGACTTCAACTCCTTGTTGTGACTTCATCAAGACATTAACACAACTCTATCCTTCGTCTATATTATCCAATGATTCTAGTACTATATACACACTGTAATGAACTTTTCATACTATTTTTACACACACACAGATTATTACATAAAATCCCTTCCTTGAACCCCCTCAAAGGATTCAATTCCCATCTTTGTCTACAACATAGATTCCTTTCCTGTCGATTTTGTACTCAGACCTATGATATAAATAATTTACTAATAGGATGTTAACTCCCAACATTTAATTTCTATCCAAATTACTTAGATTCTAACCAAGTCCACATCTGGTTATTCAATCAAATCTATGATTGGATTTGTTATCTAGTCATTCCATAATCTTGAGAATTGTACAATACTGGGTGTAGAAATTCCTTATCTAATTCATAATTAAATTATTCATTAGCTTCATAAATAAAAACATCACCCTAGAAGGCATCTTTCACCACATTGAAACCTGTTCTTAAAAACTCAACCAATATATATAAATATAATAAAACTTCTAAGCACTTATTCTCTTTCCTAGCACTTACTATATCTCTTTCTCTCTTTTGTTTCTCCTCATATGTTTTATGGTATGATGCATACCTTATGGCATATAAAATATCATGAATTTAATTCTTAAGCATGGAAGAATGGTTTTCTATTAATACAAAATTGATTCCATCAATGTGAACACATTGTCAATTCTAGAACTCACATATGCCAACCCAGTTCCAGAAGGGTGATTTCAGAGGGGATTGAATATTTCTTACCTTTTTCAAAGATATTTCTTCCAATACTTTTCACAACAAACTCTCTAGTCAAGATACACATAGTTATGGCATGCATGTAACCCATATTCTTAACAAATTAACGCTCTAATCTATCTACCATTCCATATACATGAAATTGGAGTTCATCAAATTTACCATATCTAGAGAATAGAATTTGTGATGTTACTATATGTACAAAGACAAAATAAACATAATAATGCTTCCATTAACTTTCAATCAAACAATATTATCCATACAATCTATACACATATTCTACGTTCTAATTTCCACTCTCTCATGGCCTAATTTCACATTGAATTTAGCTTGTTTCTCTCCTCTAGATTACCAACCCCAATTGCCTTCAAAGTTTACAAATTTATAAATAAAAGCTTCTAAACTAATTCTAGTTCATATCCATCAATTTCTCAACAAAATCCTAATGATCCTCTCAAATCCACAAATCACTCAACCAATCCCAAAATCTCTCAAATATCACTAAGATCTCTCAACTCTCATGTTCTCATTCATTTGAGAACATAAAAATGCAAACTTCATTTACATTAATAAATTTCTATACTATGTCTCTCTTCTATAATTACACAAAACATATGAAAATATAATAAATAACACTCGAAACCAACTAAAAACACATCTCCTAGTGAAATAGAAAGACCCCTTAGGTATTGTCATTATGTACTAGACTTTGGAAGAAGGATGCTCCTGCATCAGACTTGCAAGGTTGAAATGTTTCCATCACCTCCTCGTCATGTATTTTCTTCACTTCCTTTCTCATGGATCCCATATTTTGTGTTGAAGTTCTCCACTTTCCTCACTAAGTCTTTGTTGATTCGTTGTTGTTTCCTACAACATTCCTGGATCCCAAACTTTACTTTCCCTCTTTCTCTCTTATTTGCTAATACATACTTGTACATTCATCCAGAATTTGTTGTTGGATGCCTTCTTCCCTTTAGTATGTCTCTTCTGAGACACTTCCATCATCAACATTCTTAATTCTTCAATCTCCTTGTGCATCTTATCCTCTTAGTGGTATATGCTCTGTCATTTTCTGTTGCTCCTTTGTTGAATTTTGTTGTCCAATAGTTGTTTCATTTCTTCATTAGATATATCTTCACGATTCTTATATTTTCCTTCAGTTATGCCTTTTATGTTTGGCACTTTCTTTTGCTCCTCAAGATCTGCTTGGTCTACAATTTTTCTCCAGTCTTCATCAATTACATCCTTAGCCAACTATTCTTCTAAAAATCTGATCTCTTCCTCAAATTTATCCAACTCAAAATGTTGAATTTGAGGTTTGATTTCTTCTTCTACTCATATTTTCTCAAAAATCCTTCCAAAAATTCAACTTCTTCCTCATACTTCATCAACATTGTGTTTGAATGCTTCATTTTAGCTTACTTTTGGCTATCTTCAAGAGATAATTCTTCTTTTCTCACTTCAACAACAAATTTCTGCAATTGGTTTTCAAGAATCTTATTGGTAGAATGTGAATGAAACTTCCTTTGGTTGTCTTCATGAGACAATGTTGCCTCATCATCCATCATAATAGACTTATGATCCTGTCTACCTACAATTTTTTTGTACATTTATTTTTCTTCCTTCTTCAAGACATCTTCAAATGGTTCATCATCCATTAATCTTGCAATCATACAAAAAAAATTAGATTTAAAAACATAAAAAATTTCAACCTCTTTTGATCCCTCTGTCAGCATCTTCATATGCTTATTTGAGCTCTCCAAAGAGATCACGAGACTTCTTGTAAGTCTCTCTTATTTCTCCTCCAAGAAATATGTTAGACCCTCAATAGGTCTCTTCTCATCATCATCATTTCCATGGATGTTTCCCTGCTCTGGTTCACAATAGTGAACTCTTTCATATGCTAATGTCATTTTTCTGAACTTAGCTCCTCTGAGTTTCTCTTTCCTTTCCAAAGCATCTATTCTCTACTTCAAGTTTTCTAAGATTTTCCTTAGCTTTGCCTCAAGAAAATCCATCATGGGCCACTTAACTCTCTTCTTCATATTCCATCCTCTTCTATGAGGTTTCTCCATATCCTTTTGTAGAATTTCTCTCATCACCTCAAGTTGCACTTTCACGACAAATATTTCTCTATAAAGTTTATCATGACTTGATTTCCTATGGATTCCTTCTAAACCTTTCTTATGATCATCA
Organism: Picea sitchensis; assembly: GCA_010110895.2. NCBI lineage: Eukaryota > Viridiplantae > Streptophyta > Pinopsida > Pinales > Pinaceae > Picea > Picea sitchensis. Next base: position 144,680 of record SNQJ01S0014212.1, read on the forward strand.
ATAGTTATACTCCTCCTTCTATGAGATTTCTCTTGCTCACTGTTAGCTGCAGTCAAGCTTCTGTAACAAGATGAATCCATCAACATGTAACTAAATACCATAATAAACCTTTCCATGACCTAGTATCCTCTGGTATTTCTCTTCATTCCTTTCTCTTGAACCTTCTCTTGAGAACTCATTTCTCTTTTATGTTTTGCATTTAACTTTCTCACATTTTCTGAGAAATTTGCTTGTCCTCCTTCTTTACAACCTTCAACTAGAATAGGTCTTTTTCCATAATATTCAAGAAATTTCTATGTTCTTTGTTATAGCTTTCATGGTTGTATCGCTACTATCAAATCCTTTATTTTCTACTTGCAATATGCCAACACAATTTCAAAACTAGAGTCAACACAAAAATCACATCAGATCTGCCTCAAGATCTCTTCAATACCTTGTCCATCCATTCCTTTCACTTGAATGGATCATTCTATGTTCTTTCATACTTCCCTAGATTTGAACTTCTTTGTGCAATTTCCTCTACATCATATTGATTTTAAAGAGCACACCTACACTGAATTTATTCAAAATAAATTTCTCTACACTAGTGTGGCTATAACAAGCCCCGCAAAATTCAAATGAGAAAATAATTTTCTCTAATCATATCCTTCATTCAAAAAGAGCATACAATCTCTGATCCCACTCAATGTCATAAGTTCCACTCTTCCTTCCATTTACCTTCTCAAATCTTAATTATTGATTTAAGTTCAATACATGGTCAACTTATAAGTAATTGAATCACCCTAAAATATTTTTTTTCCAAGTTAGGTGGACCATCATTATTCGTTCAATGTTGTCTAGAACCATCTCAGTCTAAGCACTACAATTTGGATTTGTAACCTAACCTCTAGTTCATTATCACATTGTTTTCAATTACATATAGTTTTCCTTTGCTCATTCAATAATGAATTAACCTCCATCATTCTTGTGAAATCATCTTATTCCATTAAGATTTGTCACTTCAAACCATCATTTCTCTATAAATTTCTAAAAGGAACTTTGAAATATTACCTTTCTCTCTCGTGAAGAGTGGTATTTTTCTCCTATACAACTACACCAAAATAGACTTCAACTCCTTATTGTGACTTGACCAAGACATTAACACAACTCTATCCTTAGTCTATATGAACCAATGATTCTGGTACTATCTACACGCCATAACGAACTTTTCTTACTCGTTTTGCACACACACGGGTTATTAAATAAAATCCCTTCTTCAAACCCCCTAAATGGATTCAATTTCCATATATGTCTACAACAAAGATTCATTTCCTTTCTATTTCATGCTTAGACCTATGATAGAAATAATGTATTAATAGGTTGTTAACTTCCAACATTTAATTGCTATCCAAATTACTTATCTTCTAACCAGGTCCACATCTGGTTATTCAATCAAATCTATGATTGGATTTGTTATCTGGTCATTCCATAATCTTGAGCATTGTACAAGACTAGGCACACACATTCCTTATATAATTCATACATGAATTATTCATTAGCTTCATAAATAAAAAAATCACCCTGGAAGGAATCTTTCACCATATATATATATATATATATATATATATATATATATATATATATACATATATATGCCTATACATAACTCCTAGCGCATTCTCTTTCCAAGCACTCATTATGTTTTATATATATATATATATATATATATACATAACTTCTAAGCACTCATTCTCTTTCCAAGCACTCATTATGTTTTATGGTAAGATTCATACCTTATGGAATATAAGATCTCATGAATTTAATTCTTAAGCATGGAAGAATGGTCATCTATTAGTCCAAAATTGATTCATTCATTGTGAACATGTTTTCAATTCTAGAACTCACATACACCAACCTTGTTCTATAAGGGTGATTTCAAAGGGTATTGAATTTTTCTTACCTTTTTTAACGTGATTTCTTGTAATCTTTTTCGCAGCAAACTCACTAGTCAAGATAAACACAGTTATTGCATGCACAGAACCCATGTTCTTAACATATTAACACTCTAATCTATCCTCCATTCCAGATACAAAGAACTAGAGTTCATCAAATTTACCATATCCAAAGAATAGAATTTGTCACTTTACTATATGTACAAAGACAAAAGAAACATAAGAATGCTTACATTAACTTTCAATCAAACAATATTGTCCATACAATCTATACACAGAATCTATGTTCTAATTTCCACTCTCTCGTGACCTGATTTCACATTGAATTTGTACTGTTTCTCTCCTCTAGATGACCAACCCCAATTTCCTTCAAATTTTACAACTTTATACAGAAATAATTCTAAACTAATTCTAGTTCAGATCCATCAATTTCTCAAAAAAATCCTAAGGATCCTCTCAGATCCACAAATCACTCAACCAATCCCAAAATATCCCAAATATCATTAAGATCTCTTAACTCTCATGTTCTCATTCATTTGAGAACATCACAACTCAAACTTCATTTACATTAATCAATTTCTATACTAGTCTGCTCTTCTAGAATTCCATAAAACATATGAAGATATAATAAATAACACTCGAAACCAACTAAAAACCTATCTCCTAGTGAAATGAAAATACCCCTTAGGTCTTGTCATTATGTACAAGGCTTTGGAAGCAGGATGCTCCTGCATCATGCTCCATGACACATCTCCTTAAAATATTGTTTGCACCTAATTTATATAAGTGTCATGTAATACGTTGGTAGTGTGTATATCTAACCAACAAATTCTTCTTCTGCACAGTATTATATTCCTTTGGGGAAAATCGTGTATTAAACAATTCAATAATATCAGTAATTTGCACTAAAAAGAGTTGTGCATCAGGAAACATTTCCTCCAAGTTGCTTGGTTCCTCTACATTAGTTATCCTGGACAGATGATCTAGCTCTACATTTAATCTTCCAGGTTTCGCAACTACTTCAAAATCAAATTCTTGAAATAAAAATAGTCATCTACATATTCTTCCCCCCAATACTAGCTTGTTGACCAAATATCTAAGAGCAAAGTGATATGTAAACATATTAAAATGTTAGCTTGATAAATAATGTCTGAACTTTTGCAATGCATACACCATAGCCAAACTTTATCTCTCTGTTGTATTATAATTATGTTATGAATCTGATAGTTTCCTACTTACAAATGATAATGAGTGATCTATGTCACCTTCTCGTGGATGTTTTAATACTTCTCCAAGTGTTATTGCAGAGGCATCCACATGAACATGAAACTCTTTTGACCAATATGGAAACACTAGAATTGGCGTTGTCACTATTTTCTCCTTCAATATGTCCAAACTCTGTTGGCACTCATCATTCCATTCAAAATTGATATCCTTCTTTAACAATTTATCCATGGGTGTAGTAATCTATGTGTATCTCCTTATAAATTTTCTATATTATCATGTATAACAAAGTGTAGCTCTTAATGGGTGCACTTACTTAGGTGGTGGTAAATTAACACTGACAACAATCTTCGCAGGATCAACCAACAAACCATGTTTACACACCACATGCCCTAGAAAACTTCTAAATGGTGCATTGAATATGCATTTATTAATATTCAAGGAAATTTGGCACTGTCTACACCTATATAACATCAATCTTAAAACTTCAACACGATATTTCAATAATCTAAATATTGTCCAATCATCCAGATAAACCTCTAAAATTTTATGTATAAAATATTTAAATGAAGCTACCACTACTCTTGAAACAATACCAAGGGTATTATTCAATACAAAGGGAATCATTGTGTACTGATATGAGCCCCATTTAGTGTAAAATGTAGTCTTATGATGATCATTTAGTGCTATTCTGATTTGGTGATATCCTAAAAATCCATCAGTAAATGAATATGCTTCGTGTCCTCCTACATTCTCCAATGCTTCATCTGTAAATGGAGTAGGGAAGGGATCATGCAGACATGGACCATTCAACTTCCTCAAGTATACATAGATCCTTACCACCCCTTTATTCTTCTCTTGAAATACCATAGGGATAATCTACTCATATTCTTCAACAAGTTCTATTATACCAGCCTCTAACATTTTATCAATCTTTGTATAACTTTCTATTTATATAATGGATTCATCCTGTAGGGTCTTTGTCTTATTGGTATGGCATTTGGTCGTAAAGGGATCTTCATTTCTCCAATTAATCATGCTACCCATTTCATTTCTATAAATGTCGATGCAAATAGATCACTATACTCGCTTAGTGTCTCTATTATTCTTTCCATTGTCTGGTTGTCCCAATAATCACCAATACTTGCAATTTTGGGCTCCCCCTCTGTTCCAATATTTACCTTATTTATCTTCAGTGGTGCAGCAAAATATTTTGACTAAAATTGTGGACCTTCTACTTCTCTTTCCCCTTCAACTTCTATTATATGTAAATCATGTGGGTTTTCTTCTGTTGGATCATCTTGTGTGATGTGGTAACAATGTAGCAATTGTCTAACAGTTTCCCACTTCTGGTTCTGATAAGTTGTTACAATCTCAACTTCAGTTTCTTCAAAGAGATTCTCTTTTATCAACTTCAGTGTTGTATCTACTTATGGAATCTCATGTTCAAATGCAAACATGATCACAAATTTTTTTTGCAACTCTGTCTAGTTTCCAGTTCCTTTGAGAAATTCCAATTCTTTATACCAATTTCTTGATATTCCTTCTAATGTATGAATGAAGTGGTGTGGAATTTCCTCTGGTGGTACCATTCTCCATTGAATTATTCATATGTCTATATGTTCTTTGGGTTGTCCTATTCCATCATATTTCTCCATATACTTCTTCTCTTGTTCTACGCAAAATCTGATGCGCAATAACCTCTTGCATTGATACCAAGTTTTTATCTTCTCTTTGTGAGTATTCCAACAACGTGCATGTGTTTATTTTAATGCAATGTATAGAACTAATAACCTGTGATTTTTCAAAACTTATAAATCAAACGTTACTAAACATTCTTCCAAATCATTCTCACCATAAAAATTTGGAGGTTCTCTTATCTTTGTGCCAACCCATCTCAGTGCACATGTCATTCTTGCACATCTTCGGGTATATATCTCATGTAAGCATTTTTGCCAATTTTCAAGTCCCATGTCAGAATCTAAGGCACAATAAATAATACTTCTCCAACTAAGAATTCCATTTGATTTTGGTTTAATGTAATATTCCTCGCATGCGGTAGTTCTATGCAACTGGTTTATCTTTTCTGTGATTAAATTCTTTGTCGCAGTTTTAACATATCTTCCACCATTTCAAGGATCTAATGGTGCTATAAATTTTTTGTCTCCTGATTCAAAAATCATTTTCCTCGTCTTCAATTTGATGATAGCATGATTTTAAAATTCCCAATCCAAGCCCAACAATGTTGGATAAGGTGTAGTATTATCCACTATATCAATTACCTCAAAAATTGCCGTAGTGCACAGACCATCTAAATCCACTAGTATTCCTTTCAATATACCAATTGGTATCACTCTATGTTTGTTTGCTAGATTCAACTAAATAGCTGAATATCCCAATGTAGGTTCCCCCATGCATTGTCATGTCTTCTTAGGTAGAAAATTTACTTCAGAACCCAAATCTAATATGATGTCCCCCATATTGAAGCCTCAAATGTTTTCATTCAATCAGAACTCCTTATTTTTTCTTGTCTTCCTATAGACACGATTTACTTTCTTCTACTCTAGTTGTATCTCTTCTCCAGAATTTCACTTTTATAACAGACTTTGTAATACTTTAGAGATGTTTTATCATTCAACAACTTCAAGCAAGAAACCCAATTTTTTCTTAGATTTTTTACTTGTTCTAAAGACTAATCTCTTTTGGTATCATCAAATAGATGAGGCATATCATATACTGGCACACCATCTCCTATATTTGTACCTGAAGTAGAAGTAATATTTTCCTTCAAAATTTCTTGTCTGACGTCTTTGAATGTCTCATTTTTCTTTCACACATCAAAATGTTGTTGAGGTGTTGTATTCTTTCTCACCCACCGGTGTTGATCCTGATTCTTTGTTGTTGCATCTTCTCCTATCTTTGTTCCTCCTCCAATAACTATATTAATCTTCTTCCCATCATATTCTCTAGTTTCTTTGGAAATATATTGAACATTATCATTATTCTGATTCCTCTTTTCCTGTATCTTTTTCAAAAGTGTCAGACATTCTTTTGTATCATGATCTGATGCACGACAATACATACATGTTGTTGATGGCAGTGGACAATACCTTGCATAATGTCCAAGTTTCTAACAATTGTGACAGGTTACTAGTCTTCTACTTCTTCCAAATCCTCTTCCTCCATAGCCTCCTCTTATGAATCCTCCTATGTTACCTTGATTATCTGCATGCAGTGTATTATACTATGGTACCTGATTATATTTATTCACATTATTATACTGCGGTGGCACTATAAACAATTTCTCTTTATTATATTATTTCATGGGTGGACCTTTCATTGGTTTAGCCTACATCCTATAAGCATCCAATGTCCTTTCCTTCGTCATTTCCAAATTTCAACAATTCCTATATTCATATCCTATAGACTTGCAGAAATTGCAGAATGTACTTTTAGGCATTGTTTGATGCTTTTTCATCATGGCACAATGATAAGGATCATGTCCATGTGTTCTACATATTTCACACCATCCTCCTCCTCTGGGTAAAGGATTTGGTAGTCTTGCTCCAAAGTACCATGCAAATGTTGGGCACTCATTCTTATGATGTCATTATGTTATGCATAAGGTACACCAAATAGCTTCCCTCTTTTCCTTTTCTTTGTTCTGATTCAACTAAAATGATGGATTCTTTAGATCTGTTCTCAGATCTTCTATAATTGGATATGTATGTTTATAATATTTCTCTTCCAATTGCAAGGATTCTTGGAGAGCCTCGGCCTAATTCTGGAAATTTTGTTGCCTCAATGGATACTTAAAATGTGGCAATGATGAATTAAAAAATAGGTTCTTATGTTTCATGTTTGTTATAGGATACTTCTTCTTAGATTTCAATATCTTGAACTTCTAATCAATCTCCCAAACTGACTCTCCTGGCTTCTATTTGATTTATGTCATCTCATTCATGTATTGATCCTATGAACTTGGTCATTGGAATTCATTGATTAGTTCCTTCTTTACATCTGCAACGGTTGTAGGTGTTCCTTGTGGACTGTTTACTGCGAGGCTCATATACTATTCCAGTGCGGGGTCTCTAAATGTGATTGCAAGTTGCGCTACTTTTTTGTATTCATTTGTGATCTGTTTAGCTGCCCAAATATTCTCACAAATAAATATATGATTCTCTAGGTGCTCTGACCCTTCTCCATGAAATTATGGTAACCAAATAGTCGAATCTACTCCTTTCATTGTAAAATTTGTCGTACTACCACCTCTGCATGGTGTAGATAACTGACTACTTCTATATGAATTTGTACTTCCACTTTAATTTCCACTTGTCCCTTGACCTACTGAAATCCTTCTCCTACTGATTGGTGGTTTTCTAATGGGATATTTTTCTTCAAATGTCTTAGTCACACATGGGTTTGTGGGTTCCACACTAATTCTAATCTGGAATGGAGAGCCTTCTTCTACACCAGACTCTTGACCTTTGGTTTTCCTCTTGTATGTGTCATGCAATATTTCCTCAATCTTCCCCATAGCAAGGTAATCCTATACCTCATCTTCATCACTATCCAATCCCTCTTGCTCGGACACTACCCTCTTTTTACTATTGATCTTATACTGGTAGGGTATTCCACTGCACGTCATTCCTACTTTGTCCATTATTTCCTTGATCTGGTCTTCATCCATCATGATGGGGTCCATTACTTCCTTATTCTGACCTTTATCCAAGCCCTTCTCAAAATATCATATCATCCTTAGTGTTTCCCCCATTTTCCCCATGCGCACAGAGTGATTTAGTTGTCTGACTCCATTACCATCACTCTTTTATCATGCAGTAAAATCGTGATCGACGTATAAAGTGATCGAATATATGTACCTCTTGGACCCTTCAAAAACTCATGCTCTGCAACAGTATATGACTTCATAGTTGTTGGAGAAGGAATGTTTGGAGAATAGCACAACAATTGAGGCAAAACAATGTGCCACATTTTGAGGAAAAGCAGCACGCACAACAGGATTTGTGGAAATCCAACACAAAAGTGGACAAACCTATCCTAGTTAGGGTTAGGATTTTGGGATTTATTGTAAGGGTTTCTAACTGATTTTTGTAATATAAATAAGGGGTATGAGCTAGATTAGGAGGGGAGGATAGAATTATCTAAGATTGAATTGTTAGTGAGACAAGTCTGTTTCAGAGAACCTTTTTGGATTTTTTGGGATTGGAAGTTTGTTTTAAGATTTGTAGAGCTCGGATGAGGTCGAGGCATCTAAGGGTCAGGTCACAAGTTGTGGAGCTTGCAGTGATCCTGGTCCACCTCACTAATCACTACTCTAATGTAATGCACACAACACTTTTTAATGAACAAAAATAAATAATAAGGAGATATTTGTTGATGTATCCCTAGTGGGGGGGTGAACCATGGTAAAACCATGTGTGCAATGTGTGTTGATGTGTTATTGATTCTGCAGTTATCATTGAATTCTTAAATAGATGAATGGATTATTTATTTACAATGTGCATTAGATTAAATATGCAATTGAATGAATGGATGGATGGATCTAGTGAATAGTAGAATAGAATGCATGGTTAAGTAGAAATAATAAGAATTAAGAAAGAACATCCCCCAATCCCTTCCATGATTGCATACATCTATGTCCTCCAGTCCCCCATAAACCATCTCAGGTGAAATTGTGTTGTGCACTTTGTGCATAGTGTATCCTTCTAGTTTACCAGAAGGGCCGATGGTGATAAGGGTTTTGCTGGAGAACTAAGGTAGAACACAGGTCAACCCATAAGTCCAACAAATGGTTTCATTTTCGGCTAGAACTTGGAAGGAGATCCAGGAAGGGGTTTGGTAAAAAAGATATAGTGATAGAAAGGGATGTTCAGGCCATGGAATCCTATGAAGAAATATATTGAAATATGGTTAGAGACAAAGTAGTTAGAGTTCACAAAGAAAGACAATAGGGGTTCAGGTATAGACCACTCCAGTACGTGCAGAGGTATGTGTTTACTGATCTGCATGAAGCATATTTTTGTTTCTTTCCACATTTATTAGAGGATTGATTTTTAAGGTTGAAGGATACCCATATGACTAATAGGACTGCTAAAAATAGCATGCAGTTGGAAAGAGTTAATAATAAACTCACACTCGCAGTGGATTTTTGGTTAGACAATATTACTATGGGGTTTATCATTGATTTTGTTGTAGATACAGTGAATTCATACACTAATTCAAAGCATGATTTCTTGAGGGCGGGGAAAGGGAGGTACATCAAGTCAGTCTAAAAATAAATCAAGATATTACTACATGATAAAGGTGTGATGACCATGGAATCAGACAACTAGATCACTCTGTGTGCATGGGGGAGTTAAGGGAAGCACTAAGGAAGATCTGAGAAATGGAGAAGGATCTGGAGAGTAGCCAGAATAAGGAGGCAATGGAACCCATCATGATGGATGATGAAAAGACCAGGAAAATCATAAGGAATGCAGGTGTGACGTGGAGCAGACAACCCTACTAGTATAGTATGAATAATAAGAAGAGGGTTGTACCCGAGCGAGAGGGATCGGAAAGTGATGAGGAAGAGGTAGAGGATATTTGTTCCAAAGGGCATATTGAGGATATATTTCATGCCACATATGAGAGGAAAACTATAGGTCATGGGTTTGGCACAGAAGAAGGCTCTGCATTCTAGATCAGAATTAGTGTGGAGCCCACAACCCCATGTGAAACTAACACAATCGAAGAAGACAAATAAGTTAAGCAGCAAGTGATTAGTGGTAGAAGAATTTTTTTAGGATGTGGGTCATATAGAAAAAGTGCAAGTTTAACAAGTAGTAGTAAACTTTATACATCGCACGAAGGTGGTAGTTCAGAAAATTTCACAATTGCAGGACAAGATCCAACCGTCAGGTTACCAAAGTTCTAAGGGGACAGGTCAAATGACCCACAAAAACATTTCTTCATATGTAAGAAGATATGGGAAGAAAAGAAGATTACAAATAAGGATATAAATTTTGTGTACTTATCAATCACTTTTTGAGACCTCACATTAGATTGGTACATGGGTCTCTCAACAAATAACCCAATAGGAACACCTACAACTGTAGCATACGTGAAAAGGCAGTTAATAAATGAATTTCAGAAGCCAAGTTTAGAAGACCAATTTATGAATGAAATGATAGAGATCAAGAAGAAACCAGGAGAATCAGTATGGGAAGTGGATCATAAATTCAAAAGGTTACAAGGTAATTTAAAGTACACTATTACTGATACACAACATAGGCATTCTTTTGTTAATTATTTGTTTCCATAGTTGAACTATACTTTGAGACAACGGGAATTCCAAAGTCAGGGTGAGGCCCTGCAGGAAACCTTACAGCTAGAGGAAAACTAATAAAATCATACAGATCCAACTATGGAAGAGATAAAGAAAGATCTGAATAAATTAACATTCCATTTAAATCAGAACAATGGAAAGGATAAAAGTGAAGATGTTTGGTGTACAATGTGTAGGATGGAAGGTCACCACAAGAATGAGTGTCCATTATTTTCAAAATATATTGGAGTGGGTATTCCAAACCCTTTGGCACTAGGAGGACCATGGTGTGAGATTTACAAAACACATGGGAATGATCCCTATAATTTCCCCTTGTTGCAGAAATATCAAACAATTATGAAGAGTACATATTGTAACTTTTGTAAGTCAGTTGGACACGAGGAAAAGGATTGTAGAACCTTGGATATGATAAAATAAAGGATTGTAGATACATACATGGTTCAGGATGAACATGTAACAGGATAATATGCAGTGCACTACAAAAATCGGTGGTAAGCAAGGCACCCTAAGAACCAACAAGGTAGTACTACGCTATTATCCATGCTCTTGGAGGATATGCAACAAAAGACATCAAATGTATGGAGGATCCAAATGGAAGTGGTGAAAGGGAATGAAGGGATCACAAATTTAAAATCTTAAATACATCATCTATGGATCCAGGATACAAGGGACCCAAAGAAGAAGTGGTTGGAAATGAGGTATTGTGCATCAAGGGAAGAGGTAGATTGGATTGTAAAAGACTGGCTCATGTAGTGGAAGGTGCCAGCAACACAAAAGAAATGAACCAAACCGAAGGAGACATCAGAGGTAGGAACATCTAAAAACACAAGAAGTCTAGTTGAAAACACTAGAAGGGTTGCAAAGTGTGTCCAAGCTTCAGGAAGCATCGGCACCACCAAAAATCCTAGACAGAAAGAGACAGTATCAAGGACAAAGGTTAAAGGATATGGAAAGAAGAATAGTTCTCATCCACGAGAAGAAAAAGAGGGGGAGAAAAAAAAATGAAAATTGAGTCGCAGAACTCAACCCCAACTAAGAAGAGAATGGGAGCACAGAAGGAAAAATCAGGAAAAATATGAAGTACCATAAAAATCCCCCAATAATCACTATCATAAAGGACGATGTCGAGTTATTGGAAGACAAAGTCCAATACAAAGGAGAATATGTAGTATGCGCAGTAGAGGAGAAAAGGGAGGATATCATGGAAAAATGGGTATAAGTTCACGACATCTTATAGAGTATACAAATAAATATAGTGTATCATTCAGCAACGCAGCAGGAAGAAAAAGTATAGGAAACATCAACGCGGAAGGAACAAGCAGAGACCATGAAGATAGGAGCAGTGAGAAGTGACAGATTCACAGTCGCATGAGACATGTTGCAGATGCATGAATAGACAACACTGAGACATGTAAATGATGTGTATCATATGGAATTGTTCATGAAAAAAATACCCATAAAATCCTTATATCGACTACAAGAAAGAATAATGTAGGAATTGCAAGCTCGAGCTAGGGAGAATGCCACCAATATAGCAATCGGCCATGAGGTGAAGGATATTCTAAAAGTAACATGTGAGAAAATCATGTTGTAAAAGGAGGAAGAGAATAAACATATCGACAATCTAGAGAAGAATCTCATAGAGGTATACGTGAGTATACTCGATTGTGTGCAGGAACAAGAGGTTATAATAGAGGTGAATATCCAACAAATTGTGGAGACCATGGAGAGGTAAAAGAAAGAAATAGTGGAGATAATAGAGAATTTAACTCTGAGCACACATCTGTAAGTACAAGATCAGAGGGAACAAGAGGCTACTACGCACATAGAGGATACAGAGTAGGAGGTGAAAGAAGTGGCAGAATTGTATAACAGGAATGCACAGATTTGGAAAATCCTACAAGAGGACAAAAAGATCCAATAGTTGGAGCAGAGGGAGGAAAAATTGAATGTGGTGGTTCAAGACTTGAGGAATAGATACAAAACCATGGACATCGCCCTTATAATGAAGGCAGCACAGGAAATGAAAAACTTGCAGGACGAAGTAAAGACTATGCAAGAGCAGAAACAAGCAAGGCAGGCTCAGTTGGAGCCATTCTAGCAACAAGAAGAAGGGATGATTGACAAGCTCCAAGAAGAAAAGGGAAAATCGGAATAGGCATTCATAAAAATATGAGAAGTGTTGACAAAGAACATAACAACACATGGTTTGGAGACATTAGTAGGGAAGAGTGCAGAGGCCAAAGAGAAAGTGTCAAAAATAACACAGAAGTTTCATGTGCTGGAGGTGGCACTACAGAAGGTGACCTGAGGCTAATGTGGCTCAGGATGAGCCTGTTGGAAGCCAATTCATTTTTTTCTCTTAACCTATAAGCTGCCTACACCTATGTCTTCTGAACTTCAAATTATCGTCGCATTTTTCAAATAGACGATATTTTCATTTCTTGCAACACTTGCTAATTGGTCACCATTTAGTTTTCACGACTGTAAGCGTGAAAACTCCTCCATCGTTATTTGAACTGTCATGATCTTTTTATCGATATTTTCTATGACACTTTCCTTTGGTTTATCATAATGTGGCTGAAAGAACTTTTAAACTATGCCCATTGGAAATTTGTATATTGATTGCAAAACTTGATTTTGTTAAGTTTGTAAGTCATTGAGCCTTTAGATTTATTCTTTCTGTGACTTGCCTAGTCATTGAATTGCATAGGGGTCATGGTTTATTTTCTTTTTATATGATGTGATCCTTATTGTTATGTCTCTTGGCTTGTAAATTTTATGAGTATTGAATGGCACAATGGTTTTAAAACTTTTGATTAAAACATTTATACATTGGCGCATTGGTAACACTCGGTGTTTGTTATACGTTGAATGACAAATAGTTTGAAAAACTATACAATGGCACGTTGCATATCACTTACCGTTTGATTCTTTGGTTGGAAAACGATATGGTTTTGAACTATGTTATGATTGATTAAACAGAGGTTAAACTTGGCGGTTGTACTTTTCCATTACTATTATGCATGACGGTGAATAACTCCACCACCCTCGCATGCGCACATTAATGCTTCCCCTTTGATCGTTCGTAGCTGTTAGACCAAATGACTCTACTCCTGTGTATTGGGGAATCCAACCCAAACCCTTACCATGTGCTCACACCATGGCTCCTATCGTCTAAGATGAACCTAATGGCAGCCAGGCTCTGTTGATGTTCGACAGTGCCCACAATGACCTCGAGGACAATGGGTGGCTCCCGTTCATATAAAAATTTGAGGGTTTTAACCTCTGCGTTGCTAGGAAATTCACCATGACCTTTGATGGTTGTCAAGCCAAGGTCAACGATGTTCAATTGCAAATTGACGAGCAGTTTATCAGTGTTTCTACGGGTTTGCCTGCCTCTGGACAACGATGGTCCAAGAATTGCAAAGTAGAAGAGGTCCCTTGGACACTACTCTTTCAGTCGCGTAAGGTTGTCTCCTGTGATAAAGGTTTGCGTGACCATGCTGAAACAGCGTTGGCATGATTTATTGATGATAATTAAACAGTTTATCACCTGCGAGGGTTGGTACGGGTTTGTTTTCTTACACCACCTTTGTTTGCTTATGACTTTTATGGGTTATCAGCTCAATATGCCCTATTATCTGCTTAGAAGCCTGTTTAAAATGTCAAAGAAGTATAAAAGGAACCAGGATGATAGAAGCCTTTTTCACTATGGGCTGGTTAAAATTATTGTTGTTTGTCATTTGGGGTTACATGGAGATTGTTGGAGCAATTTCCTTTCTCGGAATGATTTTGAAGATTCGAACCCTCCACAGGTTGAAAAATATGTGGTGAGCGAATACAAGACTATACCCCCAGTACCATACAGCATCCTGCTACCTAAACCCTTACCCGACTCACCTCTCGACCTGCCCCACTCTGTGACCAAGGATGTCGAGACTGTTAAGACTATGAGCAAGAAGCCTAAAGCCAAACCTACTGCAAACACCAAGGGAAAAAATAATGCCCGTTTAATTTCTTGGATGGCGAGGAACAAGCCCAAATCCCCTGTCAATCCTAACCCTATCATGTTAAGTGAAGACTCCAACTCGAAAGTGGAGCGTTTCCTGGTTAGAAAATACCCCTATTCGGAAGGTTTGTGTGCCGAACCCTCGTATGAATTTATGTCAAACCTACCCCCTTGCCTACAGAATGACCCTAACTACCCAGGCATTAAGATGCCTTGTGAAACCCCCGGTCATTCATCCAAACCCTCTCCTGCTCTGTCTCAAGCTACAGTGCCACCCTGTGATCAATGTAGCTCGTGGTTAGAGAGATATTATCTTGATGTTCCAATTCTACAGTCAAGAATTCACTCTTTGGAGGACCAAGTTGCACGGCTTACTAGTCAAAAGGCTAAGCTACAAGCCTCTGATAAGAAACAAAGGACGACTGGCTCTATTTTGTTTAAAAATGTGGAATCAGCTACAGCGGTCGTGAATTCTAAGTTGGCATAATTTGGGCTTCGACCTCACACAGGTATGTTTGATATCAATCATTTTTGTAAATAATTCAGGTTTATATAATGAATTCGAATTTGGTTTTGATAACTCTGTTTACAGCATTGATTTGCTCTGTCACATTGTATGTATTCTATATATAGCTATCCTTTAACTAAATGAGAATTTGTTTTCCCATTTTAACTTCGATTGGATTTTCATCGATTCGATTGATCTTGGTGTGGATTTGATTTGTTTTATTTAGTTTAAATGGATGCTCTACTGTTGATTGAAGTCATTTGTATCTATTCTAGACCAGAGTTGTTTCTCATATTTCAATTTTGAACACAATCAAGTTTCGATTCGATTTGGTTATAATGTATACGCTCAGATTGATATGGTTAACTGTTACGGTTTTATGTCCCATATGACTTTCGACCAACAGGAATATAATTCGGATTATGTTCAATATGATTCTGTTAATATGCATCCAAATCGTGAATAGATTTGATTCATAACAGTTATACCCAGCCAGTTAATTCACATTGGTTTACTCGACTATGTTATCAATTCGATTCATATTACAATGAACATGTTGTTTGAATTTGATTCGAAGAATGAAATTGACTATATCCAGATTCACGATTTGTTTCTATATTAAACTCAGTCGTGATTTGTTGCCCAGTTTATAATTATAACTTATGTTGATTCTATTACAATCCTGCCTGTTGACTGTGCAAGGATCAATCACAAAATTGATTGGGTCGATGTTGTTACGTATGATTTCGTTTACCCATAATCGTAACAGTCTTTCCATTTTTGTATTTAATTAAAACGATATGAATATTTTGATGCATCATTATAGCTATAATGAGTGGATGATGGTTGTGTTGGATTAGATCGTATCACATACGATATGACTCATTATTGATTCCATTTGGAAATGAAACAGTCTGGTTACTGTTTGACCCGATTTTATGGCAACTGAAAAACAGAGTATTCTTACCCTTGTTTTCGTTTGAATCACTTTTGATTTTGTTTAATCTTGAATGATAAAATTAATAAAATCATTAGTGATTCATTTTAAATGAGCATTGGAAGAAAATTGATTTTAATTCTTTTAAAAAGATTTGATTTGATTACCATTCTGGTCCTGTATGCTATTTTAGACTAGCTACAGAATCAGATGATTCTGTAGCTAAGTCTGTATGATTGGATTTTTATTGTTTTGCTAATAAAATATCTTTCTAACTTGATATTTTTGGTCTATTGCAGATGAATTCGAAATTGCAGTGGATTTGATGAGCAGTTAGGGGATATTTGAAATATTCTGATGTCATTTTAGTTTCCTAGTTTAGTTGATTTTGGGATATCTCCCAGATTATGTAAAACAGTTTGATATTATCCACAGGGAGGTTTTACCCTGTGGAGAGACTTATAAATACCTATCATTTTTGTAATAATGATCATCCTCATTCGTGGGAGAACAAGGATATGGAATTTTAATACAGACTGAGACAGAATTTGATATTCTGCTACAGCTTTAGATTTTCATTATATCAATGTTTTGTTTCATGTTTTTGTGTATCTATTTGCATCTGGTTAATGACTACTTTAGCTATCTTAATCTTTTGCAAATGATATAATTTAATCACTGTAATCCATATCTGATTTCTTCTAGTATTTTAAAAAACATAGCAATTGCTTAGTTCAGTTTGTGAATGACAGATTTCTCTTCTTCATAAGTTGAATTATTAAATATAAGTTTTTGCATAACAGGTTTCCCTTATTGCAGAGATTTATAAATCATATAATTGTTATGATTTT
>SNQJ01S0014212.1:161540-206901 GCA_010110895.2 Picea sitchensis
ATGACAGATTTCTCTTCTTCATAAGTTGAATTATTAAATATAAGTTTTTGCATAACAGGTTTCCCTTATTGCAGAGATTTATAAATCATATAATTGTTATGATTTTTTATGTCTTGTTTGTCCTGTAAACAATTCAAAGAACAGCACAGCTTATCGTTTACGAGAGGCTTTTGGATTAACCGGTGCGATTTTTCTTCCTCCGACCAGCTTCGAAGTCATCACACATAGGGCAAATTAGGAGCGTTTCCAGGTCAGTTTGTCATTTGTTTTTTTAGTTTATTTATTAGTAGTTTAGTTTAGATATTAGTTTAGTCTGATTTATAAGTAGAATTAATATATTAGATCGTTTAATTTCAGTAAGTTTTACTTCTTATTTATAAAAATCAAAAAATAAAAAATATATCTCTCGTTGTCTTAGGGCAGAAAGCAAATGAGTTTTATAGGTTTTATTCAAATCTGCAAGTTGTAGATAATGTATATTTGTGAATAAGTTGTAGTTCAATTAGAAGTTAGACATCTAATTAGTAGAGTTAGCATAATAGTAATTAGTAGATTGTATATAGAATAGTTAGAGTAGTTTATATTTAGTTTTAGTTTAATTTAGTAGTTTGTTTAGTTAGATTAGTGTATTAGTTTGTTTTTGTTTATTGTTGGTTAGTTTAGTTTTTTGTATTTAGTTTTAGTTAGTTTGTTTTAGTTAGTTTTAGTTAGTTTTATTTGTTTTAGATAGATTAGTTAGTTTAGATTAGTTTTCTCTTTGGTTTTCTTAGAACCTTAGAGCGGACAATGGAGTCGTTAAACCCGTCAGGGTGGTTCATTCCAAACGGCTTGGGTTATTATACAACCCCGGACTGGTTCCACTCTCTCATTTGACGGACGGTCAATTTTGCCCGTCAACAAATGGCGCTAGAAGGAGGGCCTGAACTTAATTAATGGCAAGAGGTGATCGCAAGACTCCTCCCCCCCCTAACCGATCACCCATAGTGACCCGAAGCCATTCACAAGATAATATTCCCCTTCAAACAACAACTACTTCAACCGAAGATCCGCAGATCACAGTTGAGCCAGCAACCCCTAATCCTACAGGTGGTGACATCCAAGAGATTGTTCGTCAATCTCTTATTAAAACACATAGCGCCTTAGCTCGTCTTAGGCAACCAAACCATCCATGGGATCAACCTTTAGACTTCTCTCATATCAGAGAACAGTTAGGTGATACTAGCCTCACTGTGAATCCTACAGATCCAAACTTAAATCCTGCTGCAAGAGGATCTGGGATCCCTCCTTCACCACCTCCCTCATCTCCTTCCTCTTCTGGAGGAGATTCCTCTTCCGACAAAGGCAATTCACCTTCTCAGCCTTCCACACCCACTACCCCAATGGAAAATCAGAACAACCCTGCTAGACCCTGGTTGGACCAGGATGTCGTAGTTGTACCTGGAGCCCAGCACCCTTTACCTAAGCACTCGGAGAAATGGCTTCCTAAGTTTGATCCCGATTCAAAACAGATAGCCGAAGATCATATCAAAAAATTTATGTTATCCATTAGACTTCGCAATGTTGAACATGAGGACGTTGTCTGTAGGCTGTTCCCTTATACTTTTGAGTGTAATGCATCCACTTGGTACTTTTCCCAACAGCCCCATAAAATAGTGTCTTGGGAAAAGTTTGAGTCGTGCTTTTTGGAAAAATTCGGAGATGGTAAACCTCTGAAAGTCTTAGTCATGGATATTTCAAGTTTAAAAATGAACCCAAAAGAAAAAGTTAAAGATTTTAATCAAAGATTATTAACGCTCAAAAATCGAATCCCTATAGATTCTATGCCTGCTGAGAGTCTTGTAATAGCTTACTACACCAAATCTTTGCATCAAAGCATAGCTATTTGGGTTAAACGATCCAAAAAGGCCACGTTGTTAGAAGCCTTCGAGGAGGCTACCCATATTGAAAAAGATATACTTAGTCTTAAGGACTCTTCTAGCAACGAAACTAAAACTGTTTCTTCTTCCAAAAGAAGATTGAAATTCTCCCCAGACCTACACAAAGTAAAACTCAACCTGAAAACTCTGATTTGGAAAATTTAACCAAAGTTGTACAAAAATTGTCTAATCAAGTTATAGATTTAAAAATGTCAATTGAAGAAGCTTCCTCGAGTAAAGGATCCTACAAACCTCCTTTCCGAAAGCCTTTTCCTACCAACCGACCTAATCCAAACCGAGAAGGCTTAAATCTAGAAAGTTTGCAATATGCTCTTCAAACAATTCTAGAAGCCCAAGATAACTTGATGCCCCCTAATGTTCCTCAGGAGGAGGTTGTACCAGAGACAGTTCAAGAAGAAGAGTCTTCTCCAAACATCTTTGGACATTTCTCGGACAGCATCTTCCAAGCTAACTTCGAGACTGTTCATCCTTATAACACTAGGAGTAAGACAACGAACAAGCCTTCTACCGAGAACACTACAACTTCACCTCCAAAGCCTTCTAAATCAGTAGAAACTAAACAGAGTAATGTCGGCCCTAAATTATATTACGATGTTGTTGAAGATCTTAAAAAATTAAGGGCTAACATTTCTATCTATGAGTTGTTGAAATTTCCATTTTTGTTACAGAAAATGTTGCAAAATATTTTAGAGAACGACAAGAATGGTAACTCAAATGGTAACAAGGTTGTGCAAAGCAAAGTTCCGCAGAAGACTTCCACTAAAAATAATCCTGATCCTCAAGATAAAGGAAGCCTTCCTGTAGCCCCTGTAAATAGTGTAAATAATGTAAATAATGTAAATAATGTAGATAAAGTAGCATTAGAAATTGCGAGTAAGAAACCACAAGCTACTACTCTTAGTACTCGCAAGAATGTTCCTCCTTTTCTTTTAAATTTCAAGATTTTCAATAGAAATGTGCATAATTGCATGGTTGACTCGGGAGCATCATCAAATGTGATGCGTTGGTCTGTTTGCCAAAAGATTAATGCTGAAGTAGAACCATCTTCTTTGAAAATCATACAACTTGATCGAACAGATGTTAAAGTTATAGGCGCACTAAAAAATGTATTGATTAGATTATCGTCTAACCCAAAGGTTCATCAAGTTATTGATATAATTGTGGTGGATATTCCAGAAGTGTATGGTCTGTTTTTTAGCAGGGACTGGTCAGAGCAGCTACATGGTTACTTCGCGACGGACTGGTCTCACTTATGGCTTCCAGAGAACGGTAGGCCCAACAAGATTAGGGTGAATCGTGAGCGCTACCTCAAGTTCACGGTTACAGATTTGAACGATCCAAACGAACCATATACTCCTTCTGTTGATTCACCTATGTGAAGAACTTTTTGATGAATAAGAGTAAATAAGAAAAATATATTTGTGGACGTAGCCCCCCAAGGGGTGAAACACAATAAAACCATGTGTGCAATGTGTGTTGATGTGTTATTGAATCTGAAATTATAATTGAATGATTAGATAGATGAATGGATGATTTATTTATAGTGTGCATTAGATTAAATATGCAATTGAATGAATGAATGAATGGATGGATCTGGTGAATAGTAGAATAGAATGCATGGTTAAGTAGAAATAATAAGAAGTAAGAAAGAACATCCCCCAATCCCTTCCATGACCGCAAACATCTATGTCCCTCAATCCCCCATAAACCATCTTGGGTGAGACTGTGTTGTGCACTCTCTATGCATTGTAGCCTTCTGGTTTACCAAAAGGGTCGATGGTGATAAGGGTTTTGTTGGAGAACTAAGGTAGAAACTGGGTAATCCCATAAGTCCAACAGTAGTATCTAATGCAAACTTAGTATTGAATCCTATAATAATGTTTTCTAACCAAAATTTGACTACGCGGGTGAATTTGTTGTTGACTCTTTCTAGATTTTCAATATTCTCAGTAGTCCATTTGATCCAAAAAGGATCCAGAGAAGACTAAGGATAACTTATAATTTGCAGAAGCAACTCGGGAACCTCGGAATGGCCTAAGTAGATAGAGAAAGGGAAAAAATTCAAAGTCCTCAAAACCCAGTGAAATTGGAATCATCGTGAAGAGCACGTCGCAAGATTTCCAATGGTGTAAATGGCTCATCAAACAGAGTTACAGATCAAAAGATGTTTGTAGTCAAATTTTTGGTCAACCTAGACCAGTCAGCAGGGATGAGTCAGCATCCGTAATGCTGACGTAATCATCAGTACAGATGATTTAATCATTCGTACATTGTATGTGGCACACGCAGGGGGTGACATGTGTCATGTTTATGCCACCATGACATCATCATGGTGACGTGGCATCACTAGAGGTTGCCACGTATCACTCATTTTTGGGGTTTTCTAGTCAAATACGTGGACCAATGGGAAGGTTCCATGTGACAGTCCATACAACCATGTGGCAGACTGTACATCCACCTGACAGGTGGCGTGGCAGGATGACATGGAAGAGGTGATGTGGATGTCTTTGCAATGAGGTGACATGGGTCAATGAATGGCTTCCAAGTGGCCCAGTCATGGGCTACCATGTGGCAGAGGGAAAATTCCCAAGGATTCCCAACAAAATAATTTTAAAAAGAGTAAAGGGTTGGCTGACGCCAACCCCAATCCGCCAAACTTGGTGTAAATTCCACCAAAAATGGTCGCATATATCAACTATCCTTCACAGTTAGCCATGTATACCAACTATCTGCCACAATTAGCAACATATCACAACAATCTACCATATTTGGTGATAAGGTTCTATGGAGGGGTAAAACGGAAGGCTCGTGGGTTTGACCTCGGTACCTCCCCCAACTGTTATGCCTTAATATAACTCCGCCAACCAACTATCCTAATGGCTATGTTGGTATATCCTCCTTCCTTTATTACTTAAGAACTAAATTTTTCTACAGTTTGAGAGTCAGACCAGGGAGGTGCGCGACCGTACGGACAATACAAAAATTGAGAAATTTTCCATAAATTAATTGCAGGCACAGGCACAAAAATCGATATGGATTTTCTCAAGGGCTTGAAAGTGCCAGACTCATATCGAGTCATGGAGACAGTCATTTTTAGGAAATTTGATTCCATGAATTTTGTGGTGATGTTTGTTTTCTAATTTGAGCAAAGCTTATGCATCTTAACTCTAGAATGAGGTATACTTATGTATTTTTCCAAATTCTTTTGTTGAGTTAATAAGAAGGCCTACCCATTTGAGAGCAGGACCTAGAGATGTAATCCACCAGGGATGAACTCAGTTATCAAGTTTTTGTGTTCAGATATGATGCATATGTCTCTTCATTATTGAGTTATTCCTTCTTTATGGTTCACTTCAATTTATGCTCATTTAATACAATTCTTTAATAAGTCACATCGATGAAAAGATCCTAGATCATGTTGGTATCAGAGAATTCATCTTTGACTTAAATTGTTGAGTGTGAATGCTTACTAGGGCCAACCATAAGTAGGGTGAAGGAACTCTTAAGACTTTCAATCCTGAAGTTGGTTTTGCATCCTGAAGGAAGAAAATGGTAGAAGAGGATAAGCATGATGAACAGAATAAAAACTTCCATATGGTCTTTTATCGCATGTCAGAAATGGTCGAGTGAATGTATGTAGACTAAAAGAAGAGGATGAAGAAGAAAGAGAAGAAAAAGGGATCACAAGAAGATTATAATGCTTCATTGAATCAAGGGGCTGGAGGAGACCCTCCTGAGCCTCCATCTTCACCATCAAGTTCTAGCTCTTCTTCCTTTGAGCATTCTCATCATTCTCATGATTCTAGCCATAAAATTTCTTTTAAGAAACCATTGTTAAAGCTTGATGTAAAATTTTATTTACCTATGTTTAATGGAGATGTTAATCCTGAAAATATAGATAATTGGATCTGACAGGTTGAAGTATATTGTCGTGTTCAAAAAATTGATGAAGAGGAAGTCAAAGTGAAATTGGCCTCTCTTCGGTTGGAAGGCACCGTTCTCATATGGTGGGAGAGAAAACTTCAAGACAGAAGTAAGTGTGGTAATATTCTTTCCTCATGGTAGGAATTTAAATCGGCGATAAGGAAGAAATTTTATCCATTGGGTTATTTACATAAAGAAATGATGGAATGGAAAACTTTAAGACAAAGTAAAGGTCAAATTGTACAAAGTTTCATGGAAGAATTTAGGAAGAAATCTCTTGCATTAAAAATTCCTTTGGATTCTTATGAAACTTTAATGAAGTATATTGGCGCACTTCACAGTTATATTCATCATAATTTACTATTGTTTAACCCCACCAATCTTGATGAAGTTTGTGCGCAAGCCACTCACCTTGAAAACTGGGGAAAGCATGTTCAAGAAGATCCCACAAAGAAACCTTCCAATATCCCACATAAGTAGTTTAATAAGTTTAAAAGGAAGTAAAAAAAGACTGCCACTGTAAAGAGGGAGGAAGGAAAACCATCTTGCACTCATTGCAAGAAGAATGGTCATGATGATGAACATTGTTGGAAACTACATCTAGAGAAGAGACTGAAATAGTTCGGTGGAAAGGGGAATACAAAAAACATTGCTATAGTGAAACAAGATCTTGGTTCTAATTCAGGAGACGAGGGAAATATCACAGTGGTTGGAGTACAAGTTAAAGATTCCCTTCATGCTAGTACAAATTCCAATAATGAATCTCATGACGATGAAAGAAAGAGGAATGAATTATTTCATATAAGAGTTGTATCTAAGCACACTAAGATAGATACATTATTTGATTTGGGTTCCAAAGTAAACTCGATATCTAAAGCACTTATCAAAAAGATGGGTCTTGAAACTAAACCACATCCAAAGCATTATCCTCTTGGTTGGGTATGTGATAAAGAAAAACTTAAAGTCACCAAGAAATGTAGGGTCAGATTTTCTATTGCTTCAAATTTTATTGATGAAGTGGATTTGGATGTTGTATCACTTGATATATGTGGCATAGTGCTAGCGAGTCCTTATCTTTATGATAGAAAAGAAGTCTTCTTTCTTCATGAGAAAAAATATCACCTTACTAAAGGGGGAGTGGAATATATTGTTAGAGCCCACAACATGACAATAAACACCAAACTCGTTAGTGTAGGACAAATAAAGAGACTCATAAACACCAATAAGAGATATGTACTCATGGTCGTAAGGAAAAAGGATGTCAAAACATATGATGCCTTCCAAGGATGTGATCCTTCTCATAAGAAAGAATTAATTGATATTGTTTCGAAGTATGATGATATTTTCTAGAAACCATATGGATTACTTCCTAAGAGGGAAATCCAACATGAAATGAATCTTCAGCAGGATTCTCCTCTTCCTAATGTGGGCATGTACAGGATGTTAGTTGTAGAGATGATAGAGATCAAAAAGCAGGTACAAGGATTATTAGACCAGGGGATCATCAGGCACAAATCATCTCCTTATGATTCTTCGATTGTGATGGTGCCAAATAAGGATGGCACATGGTGAATGTGAGTCGATTACCGAGCCTTAAATAAAATCACGGTGAAAAATCAATACCCTCTTCCTCGTATAGATGATTTACTTGATCAATTAAAGAATGTTGTTTATTTCACTAAGTTGGATTTGCACAGTGGATACCATCAGATAAGGGTTGCTGAACATGATACATGAAAAACTTCCTTTAAAACCAAAGAGGGATTGTTTGAGTGGTTAGTTATGACATTTGGGATTTGTAATGTTCTGACAACCTTCATGTGTGTGATGAATGATGTATTCAGGTCATTTCTAGATTATTTTGTGATTGTATATTTAGACGATGTTCTTATATTTAGTGGGACTTGGGATGAACATGTAAGGCATGTAAAGAAAGTATTTCATGCTTTGCAAAGGGAAAAGTTGTATGTGAAATTGTCCAAATGTGAATTTGGTAAGACTTCACTTGTGTACTTAGGTCATATTGTAGGAGGAGGATAATTGAGATTTGATCCTTCCAATGTTGATGTAATTGTAAATTGGCCTGAGCCCAAAAGTGTAACTGAAGTACGGAGCTTCTTAGGTGCAGTCCAGTACTGGAGGAGATTCATTTCAAACTTCTCTTTTATTGCAGCTCCTTTTTATGCCTTAACCAATGTGAAGGACACTTTTCAGTGTGGAGGAAAGCAACAAAAATCTTTTGACAATTTGAAGGAAAAGATCAGTACCTCACCAGTATTATCTCTGACGAATCTTCGCTAGAATTTTGAGATCGAGACAGATGCCAACATATATGCCATGGGTGAATTATTGATGCAATATCATAAGCCTATATGTTACCACTATCCAGCATGTGATGAAGAGTTGTATGCATCAGTTCAAAGCGTAAAGAAATGGAAGCACTACTTGTTAGGTAAGGAAACAATCATACATATAGATCATCAACCATTACAGTATCTCCAAGAAAAAACCAAGATGCAACAATCTTGACACTACAGGTGGATGGGTTTTATTCAACAATTCCATTTGGTAATCAAATACAAAAAGGGTAAGAGTAACAAGGTAGATGATATGCTTTCTAGACCTCCTAATGCCGCTTATATTATTTTGAAGAATGCTTCTTTATCTCATGATAGCTATGTGGAACAATATGTCATTGATGATAATTTTAAAGAAGTATTTGAGAAGTTAACCCATGGTGTACAGGTAGAGAACTATTGTGTGTAGGGAAAACTACTCTATATGATTGGAAAGCTATGTATTCCTACAAGTGAATGAGTCCATGTAATATGAGAAGCTCACACTTCTCTTATGCCTGGGAATTTTTGGGTAGGAAAAACTATGGATCATCTGCAGAGATTTTTTTACTGGCCTCAGATGAAATAAATTGTAACTAAATATGTAAAGGGGTGTGTGATGTGTTCTACTTGTAAACCCACTAATAGAAAATTGGGGCTATACTCACCACTTCGAGTTCCATCCCATTCATGGGATAGTATCTCCATGGATTTTGTAGGGGGTTTACAAATGTCGAAAAGGAGTCATGACTATTTGTATGTTGTAGTGGATAGGTTCAACAAGATTTGTATCTTGATGCCATGTAAAAAGCATATCACTGCTAAGAAGAATGCTAATCTATTCTTTTTGTATGTTTGGGTTCACTTTGGGTTACCCACATCCATTATCTCAGATCGAGATACTTGATTACTTGGGGATTTTTGGACAATCTTGTGGAGAACGATGGACACAAAAATGAAGAGGACCATTTTTTGCCATCCACAGACCGATGGACACACAGAGGTTGTTAACTAAACAGTGGTACTTTTTATTCGAGGCTACTATAGCAAGCATCCCAAGTTATGAGATGAACATATACCCTATGTACAACATGCTTACAATCAATCCTTACATTCCTCCACTCAGTGTTCGCCTTTAAAGACACATTTTGGGTATTTGCTTAAGTTCCCTTTGGACTTGATGTATGAGAGAAATGTTGATTCAAATGAAGAAATAAATGAAGACCGAGCTTGCAATTTCATTCAAAGGATCCAACAGGTACACCAAGTAGTCAGGGAACAGTTGGAGAAAATTCAAGAAAAATATAAAGCTCGACATGACAAACACATAGTTGATCATCAGTTCCAAGTTGGAGACTAGGTATGGATTCACATCAGCAAGGAGATATTGAAGGGTGAAGGCAAGAAATGCAATCCCATCCGATATGGACCCTTCACTATTTTAGAGAAAAGTGGTACCAATGCTTTTTGTTTAGATATTCCACCTTATATGCAAATTTACTCAGTTGTAAATGTATAAAACTTGAAAAACCAATACCCTGCCATGATCATGGATAAGGGTGAGGAAGTTTCAATACCTTCAGTTAATGAGTTTTAACCTGATTACTTGGATGAGTTGAAGGAATATGTCATCCTGGACAGAAGGACGAGGACTTTATGCAGGGGTGATGTTGATTATATTTGAGTAGGCTTAAAGGGCACACATCCAAGAAAGGCAACATGGATTGAGAAGGACAAGGTGAGGGAACTCTTACCTCACTTATTGTTTGATTGATGAAATCTTTTGATGGTCCAAAAATCTCTCAGTGAGGATGCATGATAAAAAAGGATCCAGAGAAGACTAAGGATTACTCAGAATTCGCAAAAGCAACCTAGGAAGCTTAGAATGGCCTCAGCAGACAGAGAAAGGGAAAAAATTCAAATTCCTCAAAACTCAGTGAAATTGGAATCATCGCAAATATCACATCAAAATATTTCCAATGGTGTAAACAGATCGTCAAACAAACTTGCAGATCAAAAGATATTTGTTGTTAAAGTTTTGGTCAACCTAGCCCAGTTAGCAGGGATGATTTAGCATATATACTACTAACGTCAACATCAGTACGGATGATGTCATCATCAGTACAATGTACGTGGCACACATAGAGGGAAAAAAATGTCATGTTGATTTCATCATGACATTATCATGGTGACATCACAGCACTAGAGGCTACCATGTGTCACTCATTTTTGGAATTTTCTGGTCCAATCCATGGACCAATGGGAAGGTGCCACATGGTAGTCTGTACAGCCACGTGGTAGGCCATACAATCACCCAGCAAGTGACATGGAAAGATGACATGGAAGAGGTGACATGGCTATCCATGCAATGAGGTGACATGGGGCAATGAATGGCCACCACATGGACCAGTCATGGGTTGCAACATGGTAGCGGGAAAATTCCCAAGGACGTCCAAAAACTAAATTTTAAAAAGAGTAAAGGGTTGGTTGGCGCCAACCCCAATCCACCAAACTTGGATTAATTTCCACAAAAAATGGTGGCATATATCAACTATCCACCACATTTAGCAATGTATCCCAACTATCCACCACAATTAGCAACATATCACAACAATCTACCATATTCGATGATAAGGTTCTATGGAGGGGTAAAATGGGAGGCCCATGTGTTTGACTCTGGGACCTCCCCCAACAACTATGCCTTAATATAACTCCACCAACCAACTAGCCTAATGGCTATGTTAGTATATTTTCCTACCTTTATTACTTAGGAACTAAAGTTTTCCAAACTTCGAGGGTCAAACCAGGGAGGCGTGCGACCATACGGATGGCATGGAAATCGAGAAAATTTCCATGAATTAATTGCAGGTGCAAGCATGGAAACTGAGACGAATTTTCTCAAGGGCCTGAAAATTCTAGACTCAGATCGAGGCGTGGAGACATTCGTTTTTGGGTAATTCGATGCCAAGAATTCAGTGGTGTTGTTTGTTTTCTAATCTGAGCAAATCTTCTACATCTTAACTCAAGAATGAGGAATACTTATGTATTTTTCCAAATTCGTTTGTTGATTTAATAAAAAGGACTACCCATTTGAGAGCAAGACCCAAAGATGTAGTCCACCAAGGAAGAACTTCGTTAAAAAGTTTTTTTGTTCAGATCTAATGAATATGTCTCTTCATTATTTAGTTATTCCTTATTTATGTTGCACTTCAATTTATGCTCATTTAATATAATTCTTTAATAAGTCACATCGATGAAAAGATATCGGATCACCATTTTACTGGTCTTATCCAATTAGTTGGATGATTATCCTTCAATATAAGTATCCACTCCTGCAGCAACTCTAGAAAATAACAAAACAATGCCTCATGAAGATCAATAAATACATACCTTTCCAAATACTAGTGCAGTGTATACTTGGAGTTTCTATTATCTTTCTATGCAAACTCCACCTCTTTTGTTTTCAACCATCATTCGATCTCTTATTTAGTTGGATTACATTGCTCAACCCCTGGGAAACATCCACAAATATTTGGCATTCTTCACTTCTTTATTAGTATTCATCAAGTTTGTGCGCTACATGCATTACATCAAAAGTGCATATGAAGTGCACATGCACATGACATGAGGCTGACAAGGTCGCACCAAGATCCACAAATTTTGACCTTAACCTCAGTTATAATCCATCTCTCTGCAAAAACTCACTCTGATCATATCTCTATCTCTAACTCCAAAAATTGTCTCTAAGATCTCTAAAATATTTCAGAATTAACTACTTGATATCCTCATATCTCACTATACATATTTATATTACAAAAATGGGTTAAAACGCATTACAATAATGGACAAAACCCTAACCCTAAGTGGATTAGGTTTGTCAAAATTTTAACTTCTTGTGTGTGTGGTTGATCTGCTTCCTCCTTCCTTCCTTTGAATTTGATTCTTCCTCATGCTTATTTTCCTTTTTATCCGATGCACGCTCCTTTTCTGGTCCATTTTCTAACTATCTTGAATAATTACTGTGTATTTCCCTCAAAATATACTGTGCCAACAAGAAATGAAAAGGAGATTATCCAGGATGTGAAAAATCAGTTGTCCTCTAAATTTGAAATGAAGGATCTTAGCGCTATAAATTTCATTTTGAGCATGGAAATTAAAAGAGATTGGGAGAACATGAAACTCTAGTTAAATCAGAGGAATTATGTTGAGACAATATTGCAGAGGATTAATATGTAGGAATGTAAAACGGTTAAGGTTCCTATTCATGTAGGTGTAAAGTTATATGTGGATAAGTGTCCCAAGACACATGAATAGGAAGAGGACATGTCCAGTGTTCCATATGCAAGTGTGGTTGGCGGTTTGATGTACCCAATGGTCTATAACAAACCAGACATTGCACATGCAATGGGAGTTTTGAGCAGGTATATGTCAAAACTAGAGAAGGAGAAATGGAAAACAATAAAGAGGGTTTTAAATTATTTGGATGGCACTACTAGTTATGGATTGGGATACCAAGGAAGACTAGGATTGGGAAGAGTGTTGGAAATACATGGATTTTTGAATGTGGATTGTGTTGGAGATATGGATCGTAGAATATCTACAAGAGGGTATGTGTTTAACCTATTTGGAGGAACAAAAGAAATTTTGTAGTGGCACTCTCAACTATAGAAGACAAATACATGGCAGCCACTAATGGAATCAAGGAAGAAGTATGGCTACAGATATTTTGTTTACGTATTGGGTTGGTATAGCTATTGGTAAGGATATATTGTGACAATAAAAGTACAATCTTCCTCAACAAGTACCTGACTTATCATTCAAAGACAAAGAAAATTGATGTTCAGTATCACTTTGTGAGAGACATGGTTGAAGAAAAGAAGGTGTTGTTAATGAAGGTGGACACTTTGGAGAATGTTGCAGACTTATTAACAAAATATGTGATCACTGAGAATTTCTCTTGGTGTAGACAATCTATGGGAATTGCTTCCCTATATTGTTAACTATGTAATCGTGTAACCCCTTGTATGCAAAGAAAACAACAAGTGGGAGAATGTTGGGTATGTGTTATATTATTTGAAAAATTGATCCTATGTATTGTACACTGGTATGGGAGAAAAGGGGGTCCAAGGGGTGCTTAGCACCCCCTAATGGGGAGGTTTGTATGGGTTCAGGGGCAAGAGCCCCTAAGAAAAAAAAATGGTCCATTCTTTGCATCTTTTTTGGCATTTTTTCCGCACATGGTTTTCACCAATGGTTTTATAATTCTAGTTAAGCAATTAGGGTTGTTGACTAATCCAGGTCAATGGATTAGTGGTTTGGAGGATGCAATATCCTATATCTATATTGTATTGTAAACAATTAAGAAAGATGATGAATACAAGATTAGAGGTGTGACTCTAAACAGGTTGTTGGTTTTCCCAGTTTGGGTTTGCAGGGTAAAAATATCTGTGTAATGTGTGTGTGTCATTGAATATTTTATATTTTATTAAGAATATGTTTGCAATAATGATTTTTACAAGGTTACAATATACGAAATACACACCATCCACACAAATGAACACAATGTTTGACCTAGGAAACCCAGTATGGGAGAAAACACAACTAGAAGGTGAGGCCTATGCTTTGATCTCTTTGCTTTAGTTATAAAATGTGCATACAAAGGAATGAGAACTCACTATGGAGTTACCTTTTGGAACTTTGGCCTGAATCACTAGTATATAATATTTTTCCTCCTCCATTATTCTCACAAAATACCACTCTTATATGTTTTACTTGGCTATGGAATAAGTACCATAGAAAATAATCAAACCCCTTCTCCTCTTAGTGGGACAGTATTTAACATTGCCCGACAGTTATCTAGGGGTATGGTTTTGACTTCCTCAACCCTCAATTATGATAATGTTTTGGACCTACTATAATATT
This sequence comes from Picea sitchensis, assembly GCA_010110895.2. Classification (NCBI taxonomy): domain Eukaryota; kingdom Viridiplantae; phylum Streptophyta; class Pinopsida; order Pinales; family Pinaceae; genus Picea; species Picea sitchensis. Next base: position 175,660 of record SNQJ01S0014212.1, read on the forward strand.
CTTAAAATTCCAGATGTGGCTAGCCCTATATGCATGTGTAACAAGGGATAATGTGGCATCCTCTCATACCATAGTGGTCAACACTGTAGGTCCACTTGCAAGAGGAAAAAACTTTTCATAAAAGATCTTATTGAAGTGATTTGTGTGCCATTGGAAAGGTATCTGAGTGTAAATCGATTTCAATGGGTCTCAACTAAAGATAAGAAAGTTTTGACCTCAAAAAATATCATTTGATGCCTCAAAATGTCTCTAGAAGGTTTCAAACCCCAATTTTCCAAGTTGGGACCTACTATTAAGATGACACTTCAAGATAATTCTTCCAAAATTTTCCACTCTGAAAGTATCAATATATATGAAAAATAATATAATGATCCAATTTGGATTAGTTTCTAGCTCTATTTTCATTATTTTTCTGTTATCTTGATCACAATCGCTAGATCTAGGAATTTGCTAACCCTTGATATATATTTATACCAATGTATTGGAATGTCCAGTAGGGACTAGAGTCATTTATTAATCCATGTTTGTGGTTGTTTGTTTAATCCCCCTTACCATCTTTTATTTTTTAATTTTTGGGGACTATTTTGTATGTTGTTACTTTCTAGTTGGCTTAGGCTGGAAATAATGTCCTAAAAGCCTTCATATCTACCTCAGAGACTATCTCTAATCTATCAAGAGACCTATAGGTTCCAAATCACTTATTGGGGTCATTTTCTACATTGACCAATGCACTTACTAACGTCAGTTTTTACATTGCCAACACACTTTTCGAGGTAAGTTTCAACATTGGTCCTGGAACTCAATTTTTTGGTTTTTAGGGTTTTGTTCTAGCTTATCGAGTGTTATTTATATATTTTAGTTGTATTTTTTAATTATTAAACTATATATAGAGTTTTGTCTGTACGAATATAATAGGATTGAGAAAGAATCCCCCTTAGGGCTTCTAGTGCCTTCCATGGATTGGTTTCTTTGAGATTGCATTTTCATATTTATGTTGCAGTAGGCTATAAAATAGAACCCTTCCTTGTTATATTATCCTTTAGACATATTTTCTTACATGAATATTGGATAAAGAAAAGAACATTTTCTTGCCCTAGTATTTATCCTTGTTTAGGGTTTGTGTGAGAAGCCTTTGTCTTTATTTTTCCAACTTTCCTTTTTTGTTTCCTTTTCAGCTATAGATTGGATTTATTTTTTGTTTTAGTTAGATATTTATTTCATATTAGATAACCCTCTTAGTGTAGAAAAAGAGTCCCTTTAGACCCCTCGTATTTTTCTTCCTTGTTGAGGCTTTCCTCTTTGGAATGTTTTCTTGTGAAACCCTGGTTTAAGGTAGATTGTGTTTTCTAAATTTGAAATTTAGCAAGCTCATTTCATTTTAAAATTTTGATTTAGATAAAGAAAAGGTTCTTATTCTTCAATATTTTTCTTATGTGTATCTTTATTCTCAATTTTAGTTTTCATTTATTGCAATTTACTTTACTTTTGCAAGAAATTGTATTTGAAATATTTCACACCTCACATGAACATACTTCACACCTAAAGTATATTGTTGGTTCATGTTGCCAAGCTCAGCCTGAAATTAACCAATTAATATAACACACATAACCCCACTTAAGCCCAAAAACAATATTTTAGTAAGGTTAGGACTTTTGGGATAAGCATACAAATAACTCCCCTTAGTCATCTTGCATTGATATATAGTGGTTTGCAATTAGAGTACTTTAAAATCCTTTTTATTAGACACATTTAAAACCCATTTGGCAATAGGAATGCTCTTTGGACTAGATAATGACAAGGTTGGAATTGTATGTGTGATTGCATCTCCTTTTTATTTCACTACTAAGGATTCCCCAACCATTATATTTCAACTTGAAGGTAAGGTAACATATTTCATGTGTCTATGAAGAGGTATCTTAGTGTCCTTTATACTAGGTATCCTTACACAGGTGGCTCTCGCATGAGGGAGGGCGCTTGAGATATATTTCTATGGGCCATCTGGATTTCATCACCTAGTGTCTCCTATTTATAATTTTCTCATTCACTCATCCATGCAGGGACTTCATTACCTTTGTTGTTGATTGTTTTGAGGGTCCTTATCCATAGTCTAGGATGTTTTTGAGAAAACATAGTTTTTATTATAAGCTAGAGTCTTTTCTTTTTATAGGATAATGCTTTGAATAGGATAATTTATATTGATATAGACACATATCAAACTACTTGTTGCACCAATTGAGAAAACAATGATTCATTGTTTGGTTGATTTTATTAGTTCATTGCATTCTTCATTTAGATTTTGATTAATCTTTTGCATCTTAGGGTGATACCTTCATATAAACATAATAACTCCACGTAGGATAATATCATGTATGATTAAAGGCCTTTGGACTATGTTTAATATTGGATGCATTATCTCCCTACTTGATGAGTTAGGGTTCCTCCCCCTGTCCCACCTATGATTTATATATATTCTTATTTTGAATCCCCCTCTCCATCTATGGGTTTAGTTTCATCTAGTTCCAAATCTAGTTCTTCCTCTTCTAGTTCATATTCCTTCAACCCAAGTTCCACATGAGTAGGAACTAACACCAGATACAACACTAGAGCTAATTCCAACCAACCTTTTCTACCTTACAAGACAGTTTTGAATCCCCTTCATTTAAACAAGTTAGTTAATGATATTGTCCATCATGATCCCAATTATCCCTTTATGACAAATAATATTCCATTTGATATCCCTAAATTTGAGAGAAAACTTGGAGAGGATACATCCAACCATATCATATCCTTCCAACTTTAGTGTTCCTCCAACTCCATAATGGAAGACTATGTTAAGTTGAGACCTTTTCAGCACACTCTTATGGGTGTTGCTACCAAATGGTACATAAAGTAACTCAACAATACACATGCCTCCTTTGCATATATAACAATTTGTTTCTTAACTTTCTTCCAACTTATAGTCCATCATGATGTAGAGATAGATATTTTAAGCAATTTCTATTAGACCACAGCCACCCATATCACGGATCACATCCACAAATATTGTAGAAAATGCATCTTGTGAAAATCCAATGTCAATGATCGATTCCTTATGAATTGGTTCCTAAATTCTCTTATTCCTCCCATTGGTAATGATGTAGCCATGAATATTCCTAAGAGTTAGGAAGAATACATCCAAAAGGAATATTAGTACAATCTTATCTATTCCCAATAGGGGTATATATATACCATCCTTCTTGATGCCCCACGATTTTGCTCAAGTTAGTTTTCTACATTGTGGACATCCCATGCAACCAATGGACTGTTAGAAAAATAGGATCGTGGAGAAATAAAATAAAACAAATGTGGAAACAAAACACAGAAGATACACAATATAATAGAGACATAGATATACTTGGTTCACCTAGTGTGGGATACATCCACCAGAGAAATTTCTAGGTCCTTCCTTTATTATTATACAGCAAATGAAGGGATACAACCTACAGAACACCCACTATAACTTCCTCTTCTTTCTCTCACAATATCCTCTCTCATAATACAATATTCACAATGATACATAGCTGCAATACATTTCCCTCATAAAATAGGATTTCCTTCTAGGGAAAAAAACCCTAACATAAATTCTACCGTTAGATCTGTGACCTTATAATGAACGGTCCATATTTACTATGAAATTACAATATACATTTACATGGAAATTTTTTCTTTGGGGGGCCTCTTTCCCCCTGTTGGCCCTTGACCAAGTTTTGGATAACCTTGGTCATGTTTGACCAATTTTAGGACTTCGACAGGCTGGTCGAAGACGAAGCACCTAGGCGAAGCGGAGATCGTGAGATCTCTCCCCATTTTACGAGATTTTTGGGTTTAGGGTTTATGTAACAGGTATGGGATGTCGGCCCATGGGTTTACCCATGTTTAGGCCCATTTTTTAATGTATAAATAAGTATCTAGGTGATGTAATAAGAAGTCATTTATTGGATCTATGTGATCGGATTGGCTTAGTGCATGACTAGTTGGCTTCGTGCAAGATTGTGTTGAGACTTGCAGAGCTAATTGCAAGTGATTGTGAGAAGGCTCTATGTTGTGCTAAGCTCGAGGAAGGAGGATCTGGTGAGGTGTGCACAAATCTCTTGTCCTATGTGGAGTTGTCTTTGTGGCTCTGTGCATGTAAGAGTATTGGAAGAATATAATAAATAAGAAGAAGAGTTGGTGGACGTAGCCCCATGCTGGGGGTGAACCACGTATATCCTGTGTTATGTGCTTTGTGTTGTATTATTATTGTATTTTCTTAGTGTTGTAACCTTTATGTATGTTAATACATATCATGTATTATCTTAGTGGTTAATAATGTGAATGAATGTTAGATCTTCTTGATGTGATGTGTTGAATGGTGAGATGTGTTAGATATTGGTGAATACGTCGTTGTTCTATAATTAGGGTTTTATATTGTGATGTGAATAAGAGTACATACTAATGGATGTTAATTTCTAAGTGATTTGTTAATTATTGTGATCACGTATCTGTGTCCTAGCTAGGTTGTAGACACTTGAGTCCTATATCCCCCCCTCCCTCTACCTTGGGTGAGACTTCATCTGCTTCGCAAGTGTTTCCGAAAGGGACGGTAGTTAGGGTTTTGTTGGTGCATTGTTGAAGCATTGAACCCTAGTTCTACCCCGATTCCAACAAATGGTTCCATTGTCGGGACCTGAAACTATGATTGCTGGGAACTGAAGAAAAGAGAAAGCTTTGTGCGTAGATCTACTGATGTGGTGTGCATTATTCTACTCAACTTACGAAGATCTGTGCTAAGAAGGGAATGAGATCTGAAGAAGAGAGGTAAGATCTTAAATCTTTGTGCTCTAATAAAGGTAAGATAAGTGGAAATTTTTGTTTTGAAAGAATGGATCTATGTATACTTGATAGATTTTGTCCTAGTGTGAAAACTAGGGCACAGCTAGAAGAAAGAAGATTTGATATGAATAGATTTGATAGAAATAGTGAAAGATATGTTATTCATATGCATAGAAAGGATTTTTGGACTAACAAGTGGATGCAGGATCCTAGGAAGAATTTTTTGCAAGTTCATCACTATGATCCCAGTGCACAGTATAGGAAAGGTTGGGGATCATTTAAAAGAAAGAGAGGATTGACTCTTTGTTATAGTTGCAGAAGACCAAGACATATTTCTAAGGAATGCCCTGGTAGAGGCCCTATTTGTATTTGTTGTAAAGTCGTTGGCCATGAAGTTTTGGAATGCCCTAGAATGATTGCTAAAGTTGAAAAGATGAATCTGAGACAAGAAAACCATGAAGAAGGTCAAGAGACTAAGGATATGATAGAACACCAAGAAGAATCAGAGACTATATTATTGCAGATGAAAGAAACATTGAATGATCACAGAGACATTAGCTTATCAGAGATCTTAAAAGAGAAGGAGTGCATAGAAACAAGAATAGGAGACTTCAACATTGACTATGTTCTGGATAAGGAAACACATGTGAACATTATGAAAGAAAGTACTTGGGAAATTTTAGGAAATCCTGCTATGGTTCCTTCATTGGGAGGAATATGATTGTTTAAAGGAAAGATGATAACCCTATGTGGAAGACTTACCCATGTACGTATGGTTTCTCATGGAGCATCGATTGAAGAAGAATTTGAGGTCATTACGTTTCTTGAGAACAATGCCCCCTTTGCACTTTTGTTAGGAAGGACTTCGATTGAGAAAGATCAGATCCGAAGGAAAGAAGAAGAGGAAGATCTAGAAAAGAAAAAGAAAGAATTAAGGGATTTCATGGCTAGGAGAATAGTGCACTTACTAGATGAACAAGAGAACAACTCGAAGCAACTAAGGACCAGAGACTTAGCTGTCGAAGTTGAGAAAATGCGGGAAAGTTTGAAAAAACTGTCCATGTAGGAGAAATGAGCACCTACCCCTAAAGTAATAAGAGAAGAGGTGTTCCACTCAAACCTGTTGAAAGACCCTCAGTAGTGCGAAGTTACTATGCTAAGATCATATAAGAGTAAAAATGGAAAGAGGAAGCCAGTGACTCAGATCACAGGAAAGAAAGACAGAAAGCTCAGCAAGAAGAAATCAAAGTTAGACAAATTGCAAGAAGTTCTAGAGAAGACTTCACAGAAAGAAGGCTTGCAGAACTTGAACCTCGTCGGAATAGCAGAACAACACAGACTGGCACTTCACCAAGGTGAAGAAATATGACCGTTGGAGGCGTCCTGATCATTACAACGATGCTCTAGAATGGCTAGTAACGTAGTTATTGCCAGAAATATCACCATTGGACCGTTGGGACCACGTCATAATGAATGGAATCGTATTGATCGAGGCATTCCTGTCCGTTGGAGGGGTCCATTTTAACCTGTCAAATGTCTCACTGGGGACACTTTTTAAAATTGTGATTATCTGAGCCCACAAAGAACTGATTGCTAACATGCAATGCTTACTGAGACCTCACCACTTGTTCTACTACCTTGAGTGTTTGTCCGCTTACCTGAGATATCTGATCTCAAGCGTGTATGTCTGGTGAACGCAGTGTAGTAGAGAAGTCCATGGAAGAAATCCTAATATACCTTATGGATGAAAATTTCATGTCCACATGAGCACCGGCTTCGTCGACGAGAGGGATACAAGCATCCCCATCAACTGCATGTCGATCTGGGCCCTCCCGAATAGCGATAGAGAAATGGAGAAAGCATCGTGACAATCTCGCGAACACAAAGCACATCCTGTCGGTCCTACCTGAATATATCCTGCCTTTGGCTGACATGTTTAGTCATGACAAAGTTCTAAGAGATATTGAGTACACCCTTATCACTATGTACCTCCCAAATGGGATACACGCAGTTGGACCACAACTAGGACTGATCCCTGATCTTAATATCAACTATTTTAACCTAGGGGACCAAAAGAATTATGCATTTCTCACACTGCATAAATATTTGACAATTACAATGGGGAAGAAGCCTAAGATAGTCCCCCAGCCTTAGACCAAGGAGATTGTGAGGTCCACTATCCTCAATGTAATGAAAATAACCCACTTTGACAAACATCAGGAGGTCAACGTGTGCATTAAAATCCTCATGCCGTGCTTCCATGGAGTTTATCTATGGTTAGACAGGTGTGTGACTGTGGATCTGACATTGATCCACATGATCACTGAATTAATCATATAGGGACCAGACCCTCAGAAATTCTACCCAGGGAAGGCTACAAATTGCACCCTTGCGTAGTGAATAAAGGACACCTACGACGATGTAGAGAAGGGGAAGAGGGGATACAAGGTAGCCTCCATCCAAGATGGTGCAGTGCGCCTAGCTTACCAGTTGATCTTTGGTAAGCTCCTCATGAAGAATAGACCAACGCAAGTCATAGGTTTCATTGTCGACCTCGCAGGAAAATGAGTTGAAGGGATGCAAATGAACTGGGTGAGCTACCTCATCAACCAGTTGAAGCTATATTGTCGCAAAGCACAGGACCAGGGATACAAGTTTCACTTTAGTTGGTTGTTGATTCTCATTTCCTTTGTCACTTGGGAGATGTCTGAAGGAGCAACCTTCCCTAAAGTTGAGTCATCTGAACCATTGGCTGGGAGGTTCACTACCCTGTGGTATTCAAGCGACATGGAAAAACAATGGTAGTCGAATGAGGTGTTTCACACCTATTATTTATAGCTGAAGAGGGCCATTGAATCCTTACCTCACATGATGATGAATACACTCCATAGATTCATACCACTTGTAAATTTCCACATAGATAGGCACTTTAATATATCACTGTGTGTGGCGATGAAAACAAAGAAGATTTGCATCCCTATTACAATCTCACAGAGGAAGATATAGAGGAAATAACCAAGGAATGGCCTACAGAATTCCTTGTACCCATCAAGTAGACAAATCTCTCTGACCCTGACCTCATCAGAAGCCCTATGGTCACTCGAGAAGAGTATGATGGATCAAGAAGCAACAAAAAGAAGAAGAAGGAAGAAGTGCAGGAACTGAACAACGCATTGGAGGAAACTGCACCTGATTCACCTGGAGGAGGAGGAGATGACGAAGTGAACCAAGAAGAGAAAAATGAAGAAGATAAACAGGAACAAGACGAAGTGACACCATCTAAGGATCCCCTTATGGAGGCCAAGACATCCAAGAAAAAAAATGTTTTCACCAAAGAAACCCTTAGCGCGGAAGAAGTCACGAGTAAATAAGCCCCAGTTACAAACTGTGCTTACAATGGATGAAATTGATCTCATCATCTCCGCTATAGCAGACACTTCAAAGGATATTCTGTAGTGCAACCAAGAAAAGAAAGAGACAATGTACGACAGGATTGAGGCAGAGCTGAAAGGGGTACAGCAAGCCCTCTACTCGATTCGTGCAGTATCTACTGCACCATCATCATCAGAAGGTATAGAAGTGGGACATGAGCCTGCCCAAATACGCAAATTAGAAAATGTGACAGAGGCTCGCCTTCATCGTGTCCAAGAAGAAAAAGAGAAGGCCATAGAGGCCTTGAAACAAGAAAAGGAGGAAGCCCTAGAGAAACATCGGATTGTGCAACAAGAGAAAGACGACCTCTAGGTGAAGTTTGTAGAGGATAGAGTGTAGATCCAAAAGGAAAAATAACAGTTTCTCACAGAGAAGATGGGAGTTAAGGAGGAATTCACTAGAGCACTTCACTCTTTGTCGGGCCTGGCACAGATGGAAGAAGAAACAGCTGAGATCCAGGTGGGGAAGTTGGTTGAAGCCATTCAGCAGCTTCAAGAAAGAATAGCAGAACTGGAACTATAAGTAGTACCAGGAACTCCGTAGGAAGTGCGAGACCAGAGGAAAGAAACTTCCAGGAGAACAGTCAAAATAATCAAGGAATTGGCATTAGAATACAAGAAACTCAGTAATAGAAGTGCGCAGACCTACGAGCACCTTGCAAAGGATCCATAACTAAGAACATTAGAATCCCAACTCCAGGAGGAGAAGCAACAAGCATAGACAGTGCAAGCGTAGCTGAAGAAGCTTTCAGCGCTAGAAAATATGAAAAGGTCACAGGAGGTGCACACATTTTATCAATAGGTTAATGCCATCCAGCGTAGAGTCATGCAAGTGACTCAGAAAATCCAGATGGTGTAGGAAAAATATTCCACACTTTTTGAAGAGATCAAAGGATGAGGTGCACAGATGGAGAAAGTGGTCACCACAGTGGACCAACACTTGGAAGGACCAGTCACCGAGAAGGTTATTCAGGAGTTCGCCAAGAAGGAGGCTCTAGAAAAGCAGTAGGTCGAGGCAGCTCGAGCCAAGATCGAGGCCTTCGAAGCAAAATTGCCCAGATCAGAGTGACTCGAGACGAGTCACAGGTGAGTGTTGGGGGCCTGTTGGTCCTTGACCAATTTTTGGAGAACCTTGGTCATGTTTGACCAATTTTGGGACTTTGACAAGCTGGTTGAAGACAAAGCGCCCAGGCGAAGCAGAGATCGTGAGATCTTGCCCCCTTTTCCAGGATTTTTTGGTTTAGGGTTTATGTAATGGGTATGGGATGTCATCCCATGGGTTTACCCATGTTTAGGACCCTTTTGTAATGTATAAATAAGTAGCTAGGCGATGTAAGAAGAAGTTAGTTATTGGATCTATGTGATTGGATTGGCTTAGTGCATGACTAGTTGGCTTCGTGCAAGATTGTGCTGAGACTTGCAGAGATAAGTGAAAGTGATTGTAACAAGGCTTTGTGTTGTGCTAAGCTCAAGGAAGGAGGATCTGGCGAGGTTCACACAAATCTCCTGTCCTATGCGAAGTTGGATTTGTGGCTCTGTGCATGTAATAAGATTGGAAGAAGATAATAAATAAGAAGAAGAGTTGGTCGACGTATCCCCATGCTGGGGTGAACCACATATATCCTGTGTTATGTGCTTTGTGTTGTATTATTCTTTTATTTTCTTAGTGTTGTAACCTTTATGTATGTTAGATGAATCTGATGTAGTAGATTAGTGCTTAATAATGTGAATGAATGCTAGATCTAGTTGATGATATGTGTTGAATGGTGAGATGTGTTAGATCTGGGTGAATACTGCATTGTCCTATAATTAGGGTTTTAACCTACGATGTGAATAAGAGTACATACTAATGGATGTTAATTTCTAAGTTCTCTATTAAGTATTTTGATCACAGATATGTGTCCCAACTAGGTTGTAGACACTTGAGTCCTACAACCCCCCCTTCCTCTACCTCAGGTGAGACTTCATCTGCTTCACAGGTGTTGCCAAAAGGGTCATTAGTTAGGGTTTTTTTGGTGCATTGTTGAAGCATTGAACCCTTGGTTTGCCCCTGTGCCAACACCCCCAAACCCCGCAGCGGGGGTTACCTCCCTCTGCACTCCCCCACATGGAGGAGTGTACATTCTTCCGAGGTGTAAACTCTTCGTGGGGTATAAACATGATTGAAAACAAAGACCTCTAAATCAGGAAGATAATCAGGCTCCACAACCAACAATATCACACTTGGAGACTAATCTCAACAACTCCACCGTTGTTGTATCTGTTGGACTATGAACCTTCTTGGACCTGGAAAATTTCTCATCTTCACCTTCATGCTTGAAGACCAACTGAAACTAAGCAAGAACTCAATTTATCCCTTGTTACTCCCTTAGTTAACATGTCTGTAGGATTTTGGCTAGTGTGTATATTTTCCAAATTCAAATTTTCATCTTCCAATATGGATCATATGAAATGGTACATGAGATTTATATTCTTAGTATTTGAATGGAAGGTTGAGTTCTTTGCAACATGAATGGAACTCTCACTGTCACAGTACAACCTTCTATTCTCCTTTTTCTTTCCCAATTCCTCCATAAACCTCTGTAACCAAATCATCTCTTTACTAGCCTTTATAGCAACAACATACTATGCCTCTGTTGTTGAAAGTGAAACAACCTTTTGCAGTTTCAAAATCCAAGTCACTGTTGTTCCACCTATAGTAAAAATATACCATGTGGTTCTTCTCCTGCTATCTTTATCACCTTCCATATATAAAAAACATATCCCTGTATAAAATTTTATAAACCTCCAAAACATAATGCATGAGTAGTAGTACCTCTCCAATATCTGAGAATCCACTTTATTTCCTCCCAATGTTCTTTACCTGGATTATTCATATACCTACTCACAACTCCCACTGCATGTGTAATATTTGGTCTTGTGCAAAACATCGCATACATCAGGCTTCCAAATTTTGATGAATAAGGGACCCTGAACATGTATTTTATCTCCTCATGTGTCTTGGGAAGGGACCTTCTCATTGAATATGACATCTCTACTCCTAATGATTTTTTTATTTTCATAATCCCATAAGCGATAACAAAAATCATTAACACTGTATCCAATAAAGGCACACTTCTTGGATTTTTCCTCAAGATTTGTTCTATTTTCTTTATCAATATGGACAAATGATTCACAACCGAAAGTCTTCAAAAAAGAATAGTTTACCTTTTTACCTTTCCATGCCTCCTCTGGAATTCTACCATCCAAAGAGCTTGAAGTTCCTTTGTTTATTAAGTAAACATAATTATCTATAGCATATGCCCAGAATTGTAAGGGAAAACCAGCATGCAATCTCATACTCCTTGCATGCTCCATGATTGTCCCGTTCATCCTTTCTGACACACCATTTTAACATAATATAGAAAATGTTTCCTATGGGGTGTGGCATGAAATGAAGCCCCTCAATCTACTACCAAAGACTCATAAATATTTTCTACAGAAAGAATCAAAGCATCTTGTAACACATCACCTGTTACATTTTCTTCCTGATTTTTCTCATGTTGTCCATCTCTTTGTTTCTTTGGAGCTCTCCAGTCTTTCTTCAAATGTCCTTTCTTCCCACAATTCCAACACTCTATCTTTCCAAATATGAATTTGGATCTTCCCTTCCTAGAATTTCCACGGTTCCCTGAGCCCTTTCCTCTATCATTTTGTCTTCCCATGTTCTCCATTTTTAGTGCATTAACTGATGTCTCACATGTGCCTTTCCATCGCATTTCCTCACTAAGGATAACACCAACAACATCATAAAATTTTAAAGTGTTTGAACCAAATACAGAGTTACTTACATCCATGACCAAGCCATTCCAACTTTCTAGAAATGGGAACAATATTAGAATATCCCTGACCTCATCATCAAAGTCCAATTTTAAAGAACTTAGTTGATTAGTAACCGTATTAAATTCATTTAAATGATCTGCAACAGACCCACCTTCTGAAATCTTCATATTAAATAATCTCTTCATTAGAAACACCTTATTGGACATCGATGTTTTTTCATACATTTTAGCCAATGCATCCATCAACTCCTTCATTGTCTTTTCTTTCAAAATATTGAAAGCCACTGACACTGCCAAGCTCAACCATATAGTTCCTAGTGTCTTTTTTTCAAGAACCTTCCATTCTTCATCCTTCATGGCCGTTGACTTTTTTTCTATTCCACCCAATGGTAGGAATAAATCGTTCTGATATAAATAATATTCCATCTACATCTTCCATAACTGGTAGTTTTGGCCATTAAATGTCTCGACCCTAAACTTTCCATCTTCCGTCATTGCTCCCACTCGAACCAGGAACCCTCTTTTCCTACAAGTTACATTTGTCTCCGATACCAGTTGTTAGAAAATAGGATTGTGGAGAAATAAAATAAAAAAAATGCGGAAATAAAACACAGAAGATACACAATACGATAGAGACACAGATATACGTGGTTCACCCAGTGTGGGCTACGCCACCGAAGAAATTGCCAGGTCCTTTCTTTATTATTATCTAGCTAATGAAGGGATACAACCTACAAAACAACCACTATAAATTCCTCTTCTTTCTCTCACAGTATCCTCTCTCAGAATACAATATTCACAATGATACATAGCCACAATACATTTCCCTCATAAAAGAGGGTTTCCTTCTATGGAAAAAAACCCTAACATAACTTCTACGGTCAGATCTGTGACCTTAAAATGAACGGTCCAGATTTACTATGAAATTACAATATACATTTACAAGGAAATTTTTCCTTCGGGAGCTTCACCCCCAAACCCTCACTGAGGGCTAACTTTCCCCCGGACCCCGCAGAGGGGGTAACCCCCCTCTGCACTCCCTTGCGTGGAGGAGTGTACATTCTTCCAGGGTGTAAAGTCTTTATGGGGTATAAACATGAATGAAAACAAAGACCTCTGAATCAGGAAGATAATCAGGCTCTAGAACCAACATGGCCTTATAGGATAAGTGTCACACACCCATCTATATCCCAGTCTCCCTAGAGCTAGTGGATATGGTAACCCTTATGGTGGGGTTATAAACTCTTACCATCAAGCTTCTATTCGGTGTCTTTCAACACCTTATGGTTATCCTTACCTCCCTAAGGATTCATATAACTATTCATCTCAAGTGGGAACTAGTACTTCTTATGCCACACCTCATGAACATCGTCATGTACATGGACATGATTGTAATAGTTATTCTTGTGGTGGGAAAACTATGAATTAGTATTATCCTGACCCTGACCCTCCACTAGTTGTTATAGTTGTTGGACTCGATAGATTTTTATTGTCATTGATGTCAACAATATGACAGCAAGTAGAGTTTATGTCAAATAGTATATGTAGAAATTATGTCAAACAATTTGCATATAATGATAATTTCAAACAGTATTCAGAGATTCAAGCTCAAAAGAAGATGGCAGAGAATGAGAGTATGCAGAGGTTAAAGTTCAGAAAAGATGGCAGAAAATGAGATACATTCAGAAGTCATTTGCAGTCATTCGATAAGGAATCAAACGAGATCGTGATCGTTGATCAATCATGGGTAAAACGACAAGAGATCGAGGATTCATTCTACAAGTTGTAGATTCAATATCTTATTTAAATATTTCCCATTAAATAAGAGTGGCATCATAGTCGTCAATCCAAGATATAGATAAACATATTTAGTCATAACCGTCATATAACACTAAAGGAACAAACTCTGGTCAAACTCCAGCACTGACCAATCTGATGAAAAAGGAGCCAAGAACATATAATTTTACCTAAAGGCCGAAGTTTGAATCCCTAGAGTCATGAACTCCCGTCGATCGTCGGATCAGGAAATCTAGTCAACCATTGATCTGGAGTAACAAATGTCATAGCACAGTCAACTTCGGCATTTACCTACTCTAGCGATAAACAACTCAGATGAGTCAAGAACTCCCAGACCCTGGATTTATGAAATAAGCAGAGGCCATAGGATCAAGAAAATAAATATCTACATTGATATATCTATTTGGCACTTCGCCAATTCGGGAGGATTAGACCAAAGTCTTAAAAGTGTCATATTCTCAAAACAATGGCAATCGTCAGATCGAGCTTGCATAGCAGCAATCAAATTCGGCACTGGCCACTCCGATGAAAAGAATCCAAGAACATATGAGTTCACCCGAAGTCCAGAGCCCCAAAGTCCCAAAGTGAATGAGATCCATCAGATATGGGAAATGCATAGTGACTGTTGGCTAAGGTTAGGCGATTCCAATGGTGGTCAACTTCGGCGCTGACCACTTCAGCCAAAAATTATTTAGAAAATATGAGTTCACCCAAATTCTAGAGCTCCAAAGTCATGAAGTAAGACATGTAGCACACACATTAATATCCCACTTCATCATAGTCCACGACAACAAGACCACATCGACAAGGACACATGACGCAATTAAATGATGAAAAGTTTCAAGGTCCAGTTAGAATTTTAGGTATGCATAAGTCACAAATCTAACTGACATGTGGCATCCACTCAGCCAGTGCCACATCAGCAGTGACGTTAGCAAGCTATGTCACTCTGAGATTATGTCCTTCGAGGATATCCATTTTGTCCTACTAGCAACCACCCGAAGCACCGAAGGCCAAACTCACGAGTTAACATTTGGTCATTGATCTAAAATCCTACAAAATATCTCTTAATCAACCGATCAAGTATAGTGGAAGGATGGAGCAAGAGTGAATCATGAAGTAACTCTAACCATTGATATACTTCAAAGCGTTCTTGACCATTGATTAAGCCAGTTGAAGGATGGCGTAAACAGAGTTGTTAACTGACAACAAGCATTCACCACCATTCTTTGACTTATTCGGTAGGTAAAACTCCGGAGGGATTGAACTACTTTAGAGTTCGAGTATCCCAAAGTACTAGAGTCACAAATAGTTGAATACCCAAAGAGAGTGAACTCCTTTGTGCCTAAGCCCACATTCCTAGCTCCTGGACATGTGAAAGTTATTAAGAAGAGAAGTGGTGATATGCACTATGGTAGAGTTTGATCTAGAATAATTAGAAGACTGTAAAGGGTGGAGTCCCGAAATGCTAAAGTCCCAAAGATAACTAGAATCATCCACTCAAACTGCATATTAATTCCTAACCATCGATTTGCTTGAAAGCCGATAATAACCCTGGATCATCCATATAATGGAATATTGAATATTGACCATATGGTATAGTATACACACTTCGGCGAAATTGACTATGGGAAGGTTGAAATACTTCAAAGGTTGTAATTCCCGAAGGACGAAGTTATGAATTAAATAATGGTCGTCCATCTCAACCTTTGATTAAGTCATAGCCATTGGATTAAGTAGTGGAAGGATAGTGTAAGGATTGAAGCTAGACCATTGCTTTGGTTCCAATAATAATGTTGATCCAAATTTTATGAGCATAACAAAATGAATAAAAATTATTATCAAAAGATGCTTAACACAAAATAACAGATATACAGTAAAATTGGTTTCTATTCAATAATGAAATAAGTTGAAACTGTAAAATGCAGCGGAAAACAAGCTTTCTAGAATGGTGGTGGCTTATCTCTGAGAACAGATGTGACGGTTGTTATCATTCACAAGAAAAGATTACACTGAGGCTCTGAAGGCATTTTTACAATAAAAAGGAGTTTCAAAAACTGTAGAAATCCAAAAACCTAACCCTAGGAGATGAAGCACCAAAAGTCATGTGGGCCCCGTTTGGGTAAGTTAGTAAATCAACTTCCTGGGTCGTAACTTTAGCATACAATTTTTGTTTTAGGCACACGATAGCCCATTGAAAAGGTTTATTCGAGGAATACACATGTTTCCATCATAATTTGACTCTATCTATAGCCTAAGTTTGGCAAGCCCTAAAAACGTTGTTTAGGGCCTCAAAACGGCTCCATAAGTCAGGGACCCGAAAACTAGGAAAAAAATGCCAAACTAGAAAACTACCAGAATGAGCCAGTTGGAATAGGTGGGAGGCCACTGACATTCATATGGATCAATAATACCCCATTAGGAAGCAAATTTCTCCATTGCATTGAGTTCCCCCATCATATGAGGAAATTTTTGTTGAATTTGGCCCCGAGTGAGCCACTTGCCTTGGTGCAGGAGTTGCCCTACTTTGACAACTTGTTAAAGCTGGATCCTTTGATGGAAAATGAACTTGACATGTTTGTATACAATGTGATCAATGGATTCCTATTGTATGTAGTCTGGGTTGGTCTATGTTGGTGTTAGTTGTTATGATACTTTTGACGTGTCCAATAATGGTGGGAAATAAGGTCGAAGGAGATCCATGTTGAACATTGGATGTAGGCCAAGGAACAGAGGAATGTTGATCTCAAAATCAATATCACCCATAGCCTTGGTGATGGTGTATGGCCCATAACAGAGTTGGTTAATATTGTGATGGGGTCCTGTAAGGCGTTCTTTCTGCAAGTGCAACCAAACTTTTTTTCCCACCTAAAACTTATGTTGCACCCGATGGTTATAATGGCATTACTTGTACTTGTATTTGAACTTCTGTAGGATATCCTAAACCTGTTGGAGGATGTCCTAGATCTGCTCAAATAACTAGGTGGATTTTTCAACTTCAGTTGCAGTAGGAGATGAGTCTATCGAGGTGACCGCAAGAGGTAGTGAAACATCTATGGGACCCAATGGTTGGAATCCCAACCCCACCTGAAAGGGGCAGTGGTCGGTTGAGCTATGCAGGGATTGGTTGTAGCTATGATGGACATAGGGAAGACTCTCATCCCATGTGAGAGGGTAGTTGGAATTATACATGTGAAGTATATGCACAATCATTCGATTTACGACCTTTGTTTGGCCATTTGTCTAGGGGTGGAAGGTCGTGGATTTGGTGAGCTTGGTGTCCAGCAGTGACCAGCGGCTCAACTAGAATGTGTTGAGAAATTGAATTTCCTGATCTAAGAAAATGGTTTGTGGGATCCCAATGTACCCAAAATCATTCAAAGAATATCTTGGTAGTGGCCTCTATTGTGATGCTCTTCTTGCAGGCGGTTAGAATTTCCATCTTATAAAAGGGATCAACAACCACAAAAACAAAGTCATTTCCCTACTTGGTGGATGGGAGGCTCGAGATGTAGTCCATTGAGATGGATTCATGTGACCTATCAAGAGTAGGAAGAGGGTTGTAAAGGCCATGTTTCTTACTAGTCGGTTTGGTAATAACACAGGCAGTGCAGGACCTGATATACTTGTCGACCTCATGTCAAAGTTTCGGCTAGTATAAATGTTTCTACAACATTGCCACTGTATTTTTGATGTCGATGTGTCTTGCCACCTGACTATAGTGGGATTCCCAGATCATCTTCGCTCGATCACTTGATGGAACACAAATATGTCCCAGATGACACAGCAACCCATCTTGAAAATGGAAATTAGCGACAAATGTGTTTACGCCCAACATTTGGTAGGTTGTGGTGAATTTCATTTATGTCTCATAAAGTTGGGGCCATCCAGAGGTCTCATGGTCGCAAGAGTCTAGAAAAATGGTGAGTGATGTGACTGGTGGTCTATTGAGGCAATTAGCGATGCAGTTGGTGCTTCATGTTTTATACTTGATGTTGAGGTGGAATTGTTGCAAGTATGTGGACCACTTTTGTGTTGGGTATGTGTTATATTCTTTGCACGAGCAGTATGCACCGGGCGCGCAGGGGGGTTAGAGGGGGGGCTTCTAGGCCCCCCCTCGGGGGGTGTAGTGTGGTCGATCCCCCCGCATAGGATTCCAGGGGCAGTGCCCCCAGAAAAAAAAAATTTGCCTTGGGAAACGTGACACCTACCTCAGGAAATGTGTCATGTATTTAGGTGGTTTTTTCGACACATGGTTTTTGCCGATGGTTTTTCTATTTCCAGTTAAGGAATTAGGGTTTTGTTCTAATCTAGGTCATTGGGTTAGGGCTTTGGATTCCGCTGGCTCCTATATGTATATTGTATTGTAAACAATGTAACACAATGTATGAATATAATATATGTTGGTTTTCTCGGTTTGGGTTTCCAGGGGAAAAATCTCTGTGTAATGTTTGTATTTTCCATTGTATCTTTTCTGTTCTTTTATGAATATTTGTTTACAGTAGACATTGTACAAGGTTAGAATTTACATTTGGTATCAGAGATTTATTGGCTTCAGGGGGACGCCTTTGTGGTCAAGGGTTTGGCTCAAGACTATGATAAGCCTTGTTACAGTGGGAGATCTGCAGTATTGTTTTTCAGGTGAAAAGAAATTGCAAGCAATTCGAGGATGGAGATCGAGAATTTTAATGGGAAAATATTTGAGCTTTGGAAGCTCAAGATGGAAGATCTTTTGGTGGATAGAGATCAGTGGATTGAGGTAGATCCAGGTACAACACCTACAGGAACTTATGTAGATGACTGGAAAAAGATGGATCGGAAGGCAAAGAGAACAATCTGACTGTGTCTCTCTGATTCAGTATCATTGAATGTGTCAAAGGAAGCTATAGCCAAGGATTTATGGGAAAAGTTGAGGAAGTTATATCAGTCTAAGTCCCTGGTAAATAAACTATTCCTGAGAAAGAAGTTGTATAACTTGAGGATGAGAGATGGAGACTCGGTCGCAGAGCATTTGAACGCCTTCAATACTGTGGTAAGTCAGTTAGTATCTGTTGAGATTAAAACTTCAGGTGATGATAAATGTATCAGTTTGTTGTGTTCTTTACCAGACTCATGGGATAGTCTGGTTGTGGCCATAGGTAGTAATATAACTTCTTTGAAGTTTGAAGAAGTGGTCTCATCCTTGTTGTCAGAGGAGATGAAATGAAAGAATATGGAAGGACATAGCACAGACGCATTATTTGCAAGAGGAAAGAAGGAGCTGGTATGCAAGATGAAAAAGTCCCTGTATGGTTTAAAAAAATCACCAAGGATGTGGTATCAGAAATTTGATACTTATATGCTAGGACTTGGCTTCACAAGAAGAATAGAGGATCATTGTGTGTATTCTAAATTAATTGGTGATCATTTGATTTATTTGGTCTTGTATGTGGATGACATGTTGCTGATAGGAAACAACAAGGAGATTATCTAGGATGTGAAAACTCAGTTGTCCTCTAAATTCGACGTGAAGGATCTTGGTGCTTCAAATTTCATTTTGTGCATGGAAATTAAAAGAGATCGAAAAAGGAGGAAACTTTGGTTAAATCAGAGAAAATATGTTGAGACAAAATTGCAGAGGTTTAATACGCAAGAATGTAAACCGGTCAAGGTTCCTATTCCTGTTGGTGTAAATTTATCTGTGGATCGGTGTCGCAAGACACATGAAGAAGAGGAGGACATGTCTCATGTTCCATATGCAAGTGCAGTTGGCAGTTTGATGTATGAAATGGTCTGTACTAGACTGGACATTGCACATGCAGTGGGAGTATTGAGCAGGTATATGTCAAAACCAGGGAAGGAGCATTGGACAACAGTAAAAAGGGTTTTCATGTATTTGTGTGGCACTGCTAGCTATGGATTGTGTTACGAAGGAAGACCAGGATTGGAAAGAGTGGTCGATATACATGGATTTATGGATGCATAATGGGCTGGAGATTTGGATCGTAGGAGATCTACAAGCGGGTATGTGTTTAACCTGTTTGGAGGAGCAATAAGTTGGATGAGAAAAAGACAAGTTGTAGTGGCACTTTCAACTACAGAATCTGAATACATGGTAGCCACTCATGCAAGTAAGGAAGCAATATGGTTACAAATATTGTGTTCAGGTACTGGGTTGGTACAACAAGTTGTAAGGATAGAGTGTGACAGTTAGAGTGCAATTTTTCTGGCGAAGAAACCTGCTTATCATTCAAAGACAAAGCACATTGATGTTCAATATCACTTTGTGAGAGACATGATTGAAGAAAAGAAAGTATCATTGATGAAGGTGGACACTTTGAAGAATGTTGTAGAGTCATTAAAAAAATCTATGAGCACTGAGAAGTTCTCTTGGTGTAGAGGATCCATGGGCATTGTTGCCTTGGATTTTTGACTATGTAACCCTGTAACTCCTTGTATGCAAAGAAAACAACAAGTGGGAGAATGTTGGGTATGTGTTATATTCTTTGCACGAGAAGTAGTGTCTGAGCGTATGCACTGGGCATGCAGGGGGGTTAGAGAGGGTGTGCAGGGGGGCGAAGCCCCCCATGCGGGGGTCCAAGGGCAACGCCCCCAGAAAAAAAATTCTGCCTTGGGAAACATGTCATGTATTTAGGTGGTTTTTTTGGCACATGGTTTTTGCCGATGGTTTTTCTATTTCCAGTTAAGGAATTAGGGTTTTGGACTAATCCAGGTCATTGGGTTAGAGTTTTGGATGTCGCTGGCTCCTATATGTATATTTTATTGTAAACAATGTAACACAATGTATGAATATAATATATGCTGGTTTTCCCGGTTTGGGTTTCCAGGGGAAAAATCTCTGTGTAATGTTTGTATTTTCCATTGTATCTTTTATGTTCTTTTTTGAATATCTGTTTACAGTAGACATTGTACAAGGTTAGAATTTACATTTTGATGGCATTCATTTCTGCAATTTTCCTTGTGTTTGCATGAACTGTACTGGCTTATGATCAGTGTGGATGATTTTTTCCTTCCCAAGAATGTAGTGTCTCCACTGGCGGTAGTCTTGCACAATGGAGTATGTTTATTTTTCGTAATTAGGGTACCTATGGACAAAATATGATAGTGTCTCACTATGATAATCCATGGCGTGGTTGTGCTGAGTGAGAACAACACCCACAACATAGCTTGAAGCATATGTCTTGATATCAAAGGGTTGTTGCAGGTCTGGTAGTGAAAGTACTCAGGTTGAGCACAAGCGCTACTTCAAATGATCGAACGCTTATTGTTGGGATCGGACCCACACAAATTTCTCCTTACCACCACCCTTGGTTACCTGGCTAAGGGTCCATGCAATATGGTAGAATCCCAACATGAACTTGCGGTAGAAATTGGCAAGGCCCAAGAAGATTCAAAGCTCAGTGAGTGTGGTTGGGGCTGGTCAATCACGAATGACTTGGATATTGGTTGGATCCACATGTATTACATGGTGATCAATGATGTATCCCAGGTAATGGACCCTTTCCATGCCAAAGGAGAATTTTTCCAAGTAGGCCTATAGCTTGTGCTACCGCAGGGTGTGTAGAACCTGTTTGATATGTTGCAAGTGTTCTTCCCAAGTCTTGTTGTAAATGATAATGTCATATATATACACCACTAAAAACGTATTTGTGAATGGTCATAAGATATCCTCCATCATCCTCATGAAAGTGGATGGAGAATTTTCCAAGCCAAAGGGCATGGCCAAACATTCAAAAAGACCTTCCTTTGACTTGAAGGTGGTCTTCCATACATCTGTTTGTTCTATTAGGACCTGGTGTTAGCTAGAATTCATATCAATCTTACTAAATTATTTGGCCCCCGTGAGGCTAATCAAGGAGGTCATCGATTCAGGGAATTGGGTACTGGTTTCTGACTAAGATTTTATTCAGGTCCCAGTAATCAATGCAGAGTCACCAACCTCCATATTTATTTTGTGCCATCACTATTGGGCTCCCTCAAGGTAATGAGATGGGATGAATGTGCCCCTTGTAGAGAAATTCTTGGATTTGTCACTTGATCTCCTCACTATCTAACAAAGAGAGACCGTAGACTATCCCATTGGGTATCAGTGCGTTGTGGGTCAGATCAATGGGTTTCTTGAGATAATAGTGCAGAGGTACCTTGGTAGGTGAGGAGAA
Organism: Picea sitchensis; assembly: GCA_010110895.2. Classification (NCBI taxonomy): domain Eukaryota; kingdom Viridiplantae; phylum Streptophyta; class Pinopsida; order Pinales; family Pinaceae; genus Picea; species Picea sitchensis. The sequence goes on from SNQJ01S0014212.1 coordinate 197,719, forward strand.
GATATTTGATTATTCTTCCATGACCTTATCCACTTTCTTCTTCTATGTGGAGACGTCGGCCATGGAGACCTTGGATGTGGCTGCGATATTTCGCTCATTCTGAGAGAGAATCATGAAGAAGAAAAAAATTCACATCTGAGATGACCTTTCTACATTGTTTGGCAGAGATCAAGGAAATAACACTAGCTGAGACTGCCTTGGGTATCATGTACAATTTATTGTTCAAAGAAATAACAACACTATGAGGCCTAGACTCATATACAGCATGGTGTTTCCATAAATATGGTTGGCCCAAAAGAACATTACAAAATTCAAGAGGGGAAAAATCACACAATACCTCTTCTTTGAAGATATTGATGTTGTATGACAGGCGACATTTTTGGCTGATGTGGATGTTTCTTCCTTGGCAGAGACATCTGATGGTGTAGGGATGCAAGTGTGATGTTGTCGGCAGGGAAAGTCTCTTGACAAACTCTACTCAGATGAGTTTCTTCGGGCTATGCTATCAACGATGAAGTGCAACGACGTACCCTTCGCCCACATCTGTGAATGAAAAAGGTGCTTTCCTTCCTCTGGCTTGTCTGGTTCACCAGGCTAGAGCTTGGTGGTAGCAACAATAGCATTGGGTTCTACGTTAATGATCTATCTCCCCCTTTCAGGTTATGAATCATAGTCAGAACAGAAATCTTATTTAGAGGCTTTCACCTCAGCCACCAGTGACTACTTTTAGCAACAATTAACAGTGTTATCCCAGGGGCTCTAATGTAATTCGCACCACTTCCTGATATCTTTATTTTTCTTTCTGGTGTCCTTATTTTCTTGCTGCCTAGACTGGTTTTCCTGAGGCATTCCATATTTTCTTTGTCATTTGTTCTACGATTTGGGGTCGCCCTTTCCTGTCTTTTGGTGTGAGGGTTTCCTAGGCCCAAATTTTCATGTCTTTTGTTTGAGCTTCTGCTCGATTTTGACAACATATCGGTAGGTCGTGCCCAAGATTGAGATGTCTAGAAACTCCATTTGGGCCTATATGTATCTATGCAGACAACCACGATAATTGAGCACTAGATTTCTCTCAAAATCTTTGATACACAACTTGGTGCGCAAGGTATGGAATATATTTATGAACTCGGGCACTACTTGGTCTCTTTCATGCCATAATGTGATCTATTTTGTGTACAGTTCGTCATAACTTCCAACATGGTAGTATTTTTCCTTAATAGCATCCCTAAAGGACTCCCAGGTGACCACAACTGTAAATAATGAGGGTTCCTCTGTTTCCTTCTACTCATAGAAATTTTCCCACCAATATTTGACATGAGGAATGACTTTGAGGAGCACAAAAGTAATCTTTTCTTTATTCGAGAAGTTGTGGACAGAGAAATACCGTTCTAGAAGATTCAACCATTTGTTTACAACATCTATGTCTATTTGAACTTCAAATATAAGAATATCGAAGTTGATTTGTACCTTGAAGGGGGCAGCACCTCCGTTTAAGGAAGATGTGTCCCCTGTTGGTAGCTGCCGAAGGATTTGCACAAAAATATCAATCATCTCGTTCCTATGTTGTGTGAGGGCTTCCTCGAGCAACATTTTGAAGGCATTTCCTATCCCGTCATCTTTATTTTCTCCCACCATGAGTGGTCTCTTAGGCATGTGAGATATTGTTTCTTCATGAAAAACAATCTCGAGACCCAATTCTTTGTACCCTAACCTCGTTGGGGACATGCATTAAGAATGATAAGGAGCAGACTGCTCTGATATCACTAATCTGGATTTTATGAGAAGAAAGAAATGAATACAGATTATTATCAAAATATGATTAACATAGAATAATAGATATATAGTAAAATCAGTTTCTATTCAATAAGGAAATAATTTGAAACTGTAAAATGCAGCGGAAAACAAGCTTGCTAGAATGGTGGCAACTTATCTCTGAGAAGAGATGTGACAACTGCGTTCATTCGCAAGAAGATATTACAATGAGGCTCATAAGGAATTTTTACAATAAACAGGAGTTTCAAAAACCCTATACATCCAAAAAGCTATCCCTAGGAGATGAAGCGCCAAATATCATGTGGGATTCATTTGGGTAAGTTAGTACATCAACTTCTCGGGGTCGTAACTTTTGCATACGGTCTTCATTTTAGGTGCATGGTAGCTTGTTGGAAAGGCATATCCGATCACTACACATGTTTCCATTAGGCCCTAACTCTGTCTATAGTCTAATTGTGGTGAGCCCTAAAAATGTTGTTTAGGGCCTCAAAATAGCCCCGGAAGTCAGGGACCCAAAAACTAGAAAAAAAATGCCAAAATGAGCCAGTCGGAATAGGTGGGAGGCCACTAAAATCCATCTGGATCAAATGATAACCATTGGGTCAATTCTTGTGAAAGGTAACCATTTTTGGAAGTTCAAACTTCGGAATATTGGATTCTTGTAAAGGAAAAATCACCCGAAGGCCGAAATCCAGAGGACTAGGTTCCATCCCTCGGTCATGAGTTATGAACACATAAGTTATGAGGTGTTGGGAAAATCGATTAAATTAATAAGCCTAGGGTCATATACCATAGATGTGTGAATGTTATTAGAGAAGGTAAGTGCTAATGAGAACTCCGACGGTATTTTCTCTGGAGGATTTGCAAAGCTGCAAATGTCGGAGTCCTGAAGCTTTGAAATCCTAAAGTAAATGAGAATCATCCACTCAACTACATATCTATTCATGGTCATCGATTTGTTTGAAACCTATTGACAATCCAAGATCATCCATATAATGGAAGAATTGATATCGACCATATGATCTACTTTGGTGAAATGTACTTTGAGAGGATTGAATGATTGCAAAGCCTAGAAGTCCCAAAGGACGAAGTTCCAAAGTAAATAGCAGTCATCCATCACAACGTACAATTAAATGGGACCATTTTTTTTGATAAATGATTAAGCACTCATTTGGATTAGCAGTTGGTCACCACCTATGGTTGTATGGAACAGAGGTCTTGAAGTGTTTATGTGTGAAATTTAACACACAGAGTAAGAATTTTATCTCAGTAAAGAGGGAAAATTGAACTAAATAGGATTTGGATTTTTCCCTGATTGATATTAAGTGATCACATACATCCAATGAATTGGAGAGCTAATAAAAAATATCAAATATGATCTATTGAAGAACTGGGGATGCAACATAAGCATAATAAGGAAATAAAAATGCATGGGATCGAATTAAAAGAAATCGATCCATAACTATGATCGAATTATGAAAAGCACTCTCACCAAATTGAAAATACTTCACGATAATGTTTGAATGATAATAGAGAAAAACAAATGTTATTATTGTTAATTTAAATGAAGAGGTGCAATGGTCCAAACAAAGGGACACAATGCTTCATAGTTCACACCAGTTGGAAGACTATATAAATGAGAAAGAGTGGTTAGAACAAAGTGTCTTTGTAGTCAAGATCAGAAGATCAAAATAGAAGAAAAGTCCAACAAGAGAAATTGATGATACTGACGTCGTGAGGGTGGAAGGGAGGAGAATGGAAGGATTCTTATCCTTTACTAAGTAAAGTGTGAAATTTAAGGGAGTTGTTGCTTCCTAGCATTGGTGCCCTAAAGTTAAGGGAGTTGGTGATTCCTAGGGTTGGTGCCCTAAAGTTAAGGGATTTGGTGCTTCCTAGGGTTGGTGCCCTAAATTTAATTGAGTTGGTGCTTCCTAGGGTTGGTTCCCTAAAGACAAGGGAGTTGATGCTTCCTAGGTTTGGTTCCCTGAAGAAGGGGATTTATGTCTCCTAGAGTTTGTGCTCTAAAAAGGATTGGTGTCCTTCACTATTCTTTATAAAACCTTTTAATTCTTATTAATTATATTTATATAATTGATTTTACATACAATTCCATTGTTGATCTATTGTGGTAATTAAAAAAATATAAAATTAATTGCTAATTTTGAAAAAAGGGTAATAGTTATTCACCACCACCACCACCCCCCCTCAGTATTCCAACAATAGATCCTCTAGTCATAGTACCCTAGGCCCCTATTGGTCATCCTACAACCCTCATGAAGGGAAAGTGTATGCACAACAAAATGCACCCAGCATCCCCGATCAAAATAATAAAAAGAAGAATGAGAACAAGGGAAAACATAATTTCCAAATCCAAGGGAACCAAGGGAATCAAAACCAACATCCTAATAGAAACATCAAGGTAAAACAACCTACCAGAAATCAATGAACAAGTAATAATCATCAGCCTAAATAGGGGAATAATGATAACCTTCGCACCAATAAAATTTATTATCGTTGTGATTTCTATGGACATTATACCATGAGTGTCTATTTTTACTTGAAATGTGTCATTTGTGGGAAGTGCCAAAGGCTGCTAAACAAACTAAAAATAAAGCCACCCAACCTTCCTCATCACAATCAATAGTGTTGGAAACCCTTTTCCAAAACAAGGGATTGTGTCTACCCCAAAAACCAATCCTCCTAGGCCATCTCCCACTTCTGACCCTCCTGGAAAAGTGAATTAACCAAACCTTTACTTGGATTTTTTCAATGTCAACCTGACTATGTGATCCCATCAATAAGGTGTTCCCTGTTAAGAACCAAATATCAATATAGCATAGAAAAACCTCAGAAAAAGTACTAGATGCCTTGAAAAATAGATAATTTCAAATAATAAGCCTCTTCGAGGGGGAAACCTCCTTTTACTCCACTTAAATGTTCAAGTATAATATGATTCAAAATGAAAATGTCTCCTTGGTATATATAGGAGACTAGGAGGTATAATTACAACTAATGGCCTAAAGCCGACATAAATAAAATAACATTACTAATATAATATGCCCCAATTAACGGGTAATGAGCCAATACTAGGGCTTAACATGCCCCTCCCCTTGACACAAGTGTTGTCTGTAATGCTTTTTTTTCCCAAAATAAATTAGCTCGATTTTATATAGAGTATAAAATCCTTTACAAACTCAAAGCTCAGACTAACCGTCCAAATGAAAATAGGCAGTCATAACAGAGCGGAAATTGACAACAACAGAGTAACTACTCAGAAAAGAAATGAGGCCGACGACGCTAACCAATCAACATGCAATGATAGGTGGACTGATACCAGCTCAGGGTGGAGCAGCGACATCAGCGGAGATCACCCCACGGGTTCACCAGCCAATAGACAAGGATAACTGATGAACGAGAAAGCAGGCTGTAAACAAATACAACCTGCAAAGAAAGAGGTCGGAATCCGGCACAGCAAAAGCATAGCAAGTCCAGCAGGGAGCGCCCAACGAGAGCCTCCAGACCATAAAGAAAATGCCTATGAAGAGAAGCCCCCAACTCCGCGGGCACATCGGGTGAAGGAAGTACCGAAGAACACAATCGGTGCCCCCAGAGAGAACATACACCCTGTAGGGAAGCCGAAGCGATCAAATCCCCACCACCAAAACCCAGCCACCCATCTCGTGCTGAAATGGGGACAACTGGAAAGAACATAGCAGGTCAGAGCTAGGATCCAAGTTGGCTTTCAAAAAGGTTGAGATGGGAAATCTGACTCTCCTGGCCGTTGTCACAGTGTTGTCTGTAATGCTTGAGTAACTCTGGATGCTTCTGTATAAAATACTCATCTTCCCAAGTGGAATATTCAGCCGGTAGTTTCCTCCATCTAATGAGATACTCTGAAATGGATCTATTCCTCAGTTGGTGAATTCTTGTGTCAGTGATGGATCCAGGCTCCAATATGATTTTTCCTTCCTCGTCAAGTTCTGGAAATATAGTTTGAACTGGGATCTTGTCGCCTATAACCTTCTTTAAGCATGAAACATGGAAAACTTGGTGTACTCGTCAAGATGCAGGCAACTCCAATTTGTATGCCATAGTACCAATCTTTTGCAACACCTTATAAGGGCCATAGTACTTTGGTGATAATTTATTATCCTTCTTGGATTGCTTGAGGGACATCTGTTTGTATGGTTGTAGTCTTAAAAATTACCCTATCCCCTACTTCAAAAATTATTCACTACGATGTTGATCTACTATATTTGTTTCATGCGATTATATTGCCATGGTTAGGTTGTCCTTTAAGATTTGGAGAACTTTTTTTTTTATTCTCGATGTGATGTTCCACTACTTGAACATAGATTTTTCTTTTAGAGATGAAATGATGGAGAGGAGGGTGGTATCCATAAAGTGACTTATAAGTAGGTGTCATTTTGTTGCAGTATGAAAGAAGTGTTATACCACCATTCTGCCAAGGTAACCATTTTGAACCACATTGTGTTTGTTTATCAGAACAAAAGAGAGCAGATTGTGTTTGTTTATCAGAGACAAAGAAACGAAGGTAGCCTTCCAGACATTTGTTCACTATCTCAGTTTGTCCATCATATTGAGGATGATAGGATGAGCTATGAGCCAATTGAGTACCCAAATAAGAAAATAATTTTGTCCAAAAATGTCCAGTAAAGATGGGATCTCTGTCACTTAAAATAATCCTTCGGCTGCCATGTAGATTTTGAACTGTCTCCATGAATGCGGTGGCAACTGTACGAGCTTTGAAGGGATGAGAGAGTGCACAAAACTGTGTGTACTTTGTCAGTCTATTAGCAATCACCATGATGACACTCTTTCCTTCAGACTTTCGTAACCCTGTGATGAAATCCATAGAAACCTCCTCCCAGCGCTAACTTGGGATGGATAATGGTTGTAAATGACCTGGGGTCTTAATTGTTTCCACCTTATTTTGTTGGCAAACCAAAAATTCTACCAAAAACCTTTGAACATCAATTTTAAGGCCATCCCCAAAAAAATCCTTCTTGACTCTATGGTAGGTTTTCAAAAATCCCGAGTGCCCTCCTACTGGAGAGGTGTGCAATTCCAATATCACCTTTTGTTTGAGTTGGGAGTTCTTACATAAATATACGCGATCTTTGTACCATAGTGAATCATTTTTCCATGTAAATGTATATGATGCACTGGAATCCTGCTGCAACCTTTGAATGAGAGTCCACACTTTTTTGTCATTCCTCCATTCATCCCTTGCTTCTATTATCCAATCAGGTTGGATGATCGAGATAGCATAGAGAAAGGCCTCAGCATCTTCATCCTTTCTTGAGAGTGCATCAGTCAAAACATTTTTCTTCCCCTTTTTATAGATGATCTCAAAATCATAACCCAATATCTTGGTTACCCATTTCTGTTGTTCTTATAAAGATAGTCTTTGTTCCAAGAAGTATTTAAGACTATCATGATCTGTTTTGACCTTGAAGTGCCTACCTATTAGGTAAGGATGCCATTTCTTCAATGCATGTAGTATTTCCATCATTTCTTTCTCATAAATGGGTTTTTGTAAGTCCTTTCCCTTGAGTGGTGTCCTTACTTTCCAAAAAGCCAGGGCCTTCATATTGCATTGGGACAACACCAATTCAATTTCCTGAGGGCATCACATTTCCACAATAAAGGTTTTGTGAAGTCTGTAGTGGTCAGGATAGGATATATACACAGCATCACCTCTTTAAGTTTGTTTCAAAGCTTTGGTTTCCTTTGGAGTCCATGAAAATTCATCCCTTTTAGTTAGTGTTGGTAAGGTGTTGTTATTCTTCCATAGTTCTGATATGAAGCTTTACCCGGTGGTAACCTACCAGGCAAAATCCTCTAAGATTCTTTAATGTTTTGGGAATTGACCAGTCCATCCTTAAGCCTTAATCCTGTTAGGTCTACCTTGACACCTTCATGAGATACAATGTATTCTCACCTCTTTACTCAAAGAAAAATTTGGATGGTTTTGGCATATAGTTGTTGCTCCTTTAGTAAGTGTAGCACCTTGTCAACATGCCACACATCAGTTCTCCCAAGACTTTCTATAGATTAATTATATCATCAAAAATACTAACACAAATTTTCAGAGGAAGGACTTGAAAAGTAGAATTCATCAACCCTTAGGAATGTGGAAGGTGCATTTGTAGAAGGCCAAAAGGCATGACAAAAAATCATAATAGCCTTCATGGGTTCGGAATATTTGTTTTGGGATATCTTCTTCTTCATTCTGATCTGTTTACCTGAACAGAGATCCAATTTTGTGAGATATGGGTGCTCATTGTAGTCCATCCTAACAGACTGTATTGATGAGATGGGCTTATCTTTATTAGTGATCTTGTTGAGCTCTCTGGGAAACTTATCTTTAATAGTGATCTTGTTGAGCTCTCTATAATCTGGACACATACACCATGAGCTATCTTTCTTGAATACCATTACCATTGGTGCAGAGTAAGAACTTTGTCTAGGTCTAATAATGACATCCTCTAACATTTCTTCAACCATGCGCTCAATTTCACTCTTCTGGGTGTAAGGGTATCTGTATGGCATGATGTTAGGAGGAACACTCCAAGGAATTAGGTGAATTTCATGATCATGATTTCGAGTGGGTGGAATACCTTTGGGAATATCTTCAAATACTTTGGAATGCTTATCAATGATACTTTGGAGATCTTAAGGAATAGATGGCTTAGATGTTTGAACATCTAGTGAGCATAGTTGTGCAATAATGCCTTGATGCCCCTTTTTCAATAATTTTGTCATGTCGTTAGAGCTTATCACCTTACCAGGTTTCCCTGTGATACCTCTTATCTCAATTTATTTTCCTTCCAATGAACATTTCATGAAAAGTTCTTGAAAATTAAAAGCCATTGTTCCTAATGATTGTAACCATTGGATTCCTAATACAACATCTGCACCACCCATGGGTATAGCAATGATTGGACTATTCATTACATATTCCCCCATAGCAAGATTTATCTTATTGCATTTTCCTAAGCAATTGATAGTTCCTCCATCTACAATCATTACTTGAAACTGTGGCGTTGGATATACAAAGCAATTGATATCTTTGGCTAATTTATAGTGAATGAAATTATGAGTACTGCCAGAATCAATTAGAACTATTACCTTTTTCTTTTTGATGTATCCTTCGATATTAAGGGTTTGAGGAGTGCTAATTCCAGCCAATGCATTACACGATATCGTGGGATTCAACTCTTCAGATGAAATCGTTTCTATGTTTTCATCTTGAGATGGTTCTTATTCTTCTTCTTCTTCTTCCTCTTCACAATCTATGTAGAATAATTTCTTCTCACCACACTTATGTCCCTTACTGTACTTGTTGTCACAATTAAAGCATAAACCTTTTTCTTTTCTTTCCTC
>SNQJ01S0014212.1:206911-228868 GCA_010110895.2 Picea sitchensis
ATAGAATTCCTTGAGAAAGTGATGGTTCTTCATGGCTTTTTATAGCATGGCATTGGGTGATTATGTAACCCTTTTGAGGTGTGAAAAGGGGCTCTTTAGGGCTCAATTAGGTCTTTGACCAGCCTACCATGCGGATTCAGCTCTGATTTGATGTCAAATCGGCTTGGGAGCTGATCCATTAGTGGTTGGGAGGCCGACCAATTTCAATAAATGTGCCGTTTAGCAGGTGCACGGGTTTTTCGCCCAACATCCGTGCATCGTGCGCTTATGCGCGCATTGTATGTTGTTGTTACGCGCATATGCGCGCGCACCCCGGTTCTGTAAAGCGCCCTTTAATTTTTTGGTCATTTTGTATAGTTTTTGACCCTTTTTCCATGCTGTGGAATTAACCTTGTGCCATGAATGACTTCTTTCCTGTTTGGACGATGCAGAGTTCTTGTCGCCATGTGCGGACGAAATTTCAGTGATAACAGATATGATGATGGAATAAAGTGGGTGTGTGAGTGAAATTTGAGTCTAGAAACCCTCCCATATTGTTAAGGCATTCGAATAGTCTATCCATGTAAAATTTCAATGCATAAAGAAATAGTTTGAAAAAATTTCAACGGTGGCCCCATTCACATTTCATTGTTGCCCACCTCTAGTATTTTTATGGTGTTGATTAAGAAATCAAAGAAAAAGAGGGATTTGTCATCAAAACTATGACACAAATAAATTGTATATACATTAATGTAGAATCTGAAAGAAAAATGAAGAAATACCGATGGAAACTTAAAACTTGCGTAAACCAAATTGTGTACTTTGAAAGAAAATTGGGGTTTATGGTTTACATGATGAATTGATGATGGAAGAAAGTGGGTGTGTGAGTCAAATTTGATTCCAGAAACCCTTCCATATTGTTAAGGAATTCACATATTCTATCCATGAGTGCATACAGAAACTGTTTGAAAAAATTTCAACATTGGCCCCATTCACAGGTCACTGTTGCCGGTGTCTAGTCCTAGTTCAATTTCGGTTCCTTGTTCCTTGTTCCTCATTCCATTTTCCTTGTTCCTTGATTCTTTTTCTGCGTTCCTTGACCATGGTGTAGTCCCCAAGATCCATTATTTTTTTACAAAACATACGAATGGCATAAAATCTCCCACACAAATACCAAATATCCGCTAAATAAGTCTTTTGTCTTTTTTCAAGGACTATGTAACAAATCTCAATTCTAAGAAGATTCAAATAGGACCTAAGAACATTATGTTATTTAATTAAACATGGGTGACATAAAAATATCATTAAAATAGTCAAATTGTTACATTTCATTATCATGCATCATGTGTACTGAAGGCTTGAGCCACCACAAAGGAAACATACAAAGAATATTTGTCTTATGACCAAGATATGGTACTATCCATTTTGAGGTTTGGAATAGTGATTGTTCATATATACTACACTACATTTCACCATATTAAAATCCCTACACTCCTTGAAAACCATGCAACACCATTCAAAGACACATTCTTGCGACGAATTAGCTATAATATCGACGAACGTTTTTCGTCGATAGTATAACTATTTCGTCGCAAGATTATTTACATTTGTCTCTCTTGCGATGATATAAAATGATGCTTTGATTCATTTCATGTTTTTTTTATCAAATTGAAATTAATATTTGATACTTTACAAGCTAGTTGGACAATATGCCAAATACAAATATGAAATTTGGAATCATTATAATATCTACTAGAACATATGAAAAATATGGTTTATGGTTTACATGATGATATGATGATGGAAGAAAGTAGGTGTCTGAGTGAAATTTGAGTCCATAAACCCTCCCATATCGTTAAGGCATGCAAATAGTCTATCCATTTCAAATTTCAATACATACAGAAACAATTTGAAAAAATTTCAACGTTGGCCCCATTCACATGTCACTGTTGCCCGCCTCTAGTATTTTTATGGTGTTGATTAATAAATAAACAAAAAGGAGGGATTTTTCTTCAAAAATATGAAACATATACATTTTATATACATTAATGTAGAACCTGAAAGAAAAATGAAGAGAGACTGACGAAAACTTAAAACTTGTGTAAACCAAATTGTGTAATTTGAAAGAAAATTGGGGTTTATGGTTTACATGATGAATTGATGATGGAAGAAAGAGGGTGTGTGAGTCAAATTTGAGTCAAAAATCCCTCCCATATTGTTAATTCATGAGAATAGTCTATCCATGAAAAATTTCAGTGCATACATAAACTGTTTGAAAAAATTTCAATGTTGGCCCCATTCACAGGTCACTGTTGTCGGTGTCTAGTCCTAGTTCAATTTTCGTTCCTTGTTCCTTGTTCCTTATTCATTGTTCCTTGTTACTCATTCATTTAACATGGTATAGTCCCCAAGATCCATTATTTTTGTACAAAAAATACTAATTCCATAAAATGTCCCACACAAAGACCAAATATCCGCTAAATAAGTCTTTTGTCGTTTTTCAAGGACTATGTAACGAATCTCAATTCTAAGAAGATTCAAATAGGACATAAGAACCTTATGTTATTTCCTTAACCATGGGTGACATAACAATATCATTCAATATTCAAATTGTTACATTTCATTTTCATGCATCATGTGTACTAAGGGCTTGAGCCATCACAAAGGAAACATACAAAGAATATTTGTCTTATGACCAAGATATGGTACTATCCATTTTGAGGTTTGGCATAGAGATTGTTCATATAGAACACACTAAATTTAACCATATTATAAGCCCTACACTCCTTGCAAACCATGTAACACCATTCAAAGACACGTTCTTGCGACAAATTAGCTATACTATTGACGAATGTTTTTCGTCGATAGTATAACTAATTCGTCACAAGATTATTTACATTCATCTCTCTTGTGACAATATCAAATGATGCTTGGATTCATTTCATATTTTTTTTATCAACTTGAAATTAAAATTTGATACTTTGCAAGCTAGCTGGTCAATATGTCAAATACAAATATGAAATTTGGAATCATTAACATATCTACTAGAACATATGAAAAATAGGGTTTATGGTTTACATGATGATATGATGATGGAAGGAAGTGGGCCTGTGAGTGAAATTTGAGTCCATAAACCCTCCCATATCATTAAGGCATGCAAATAGTCTATCCATTTCAAATTTCAATACATACAGAAACAATTTGAAAACATTTCAATGTTTTCCCCATTCACATGTCATTGTTACCCGCCTCTAGTATTTCTATGGTGTTGATTAAGAAATCAAAGAAAAAGAGGGATTTTTCATCACAATTATGAAATAGATACATTGTATATACATTAATGTATAACCTAAAAAAAAAATGAATAAAGACTGATGAAAACTTAAAACTTGCGTCAACCAAATTGTGTACTTTGAAAGAAAATTGGGGTTTATGGTTTACATGATGAATTGATGGTGGAAGAAAGTGGGTGTGTGAGTCAAATTTGAGTCTAGAAATGCTCTCATATTGTTAAGGCATGCAAATAGTCTATCCATGACAAATTTCAGTGTATACAGAAACTGTTTGAAAAAATTTCAATGTTGGCCCCATTCACAGGTTACTGTTGCAGGTGTCTAGTCCTAGTTCAATTTCCATTCCTTGTTCCTTGTAAAATACGTTAGAAATTAAACACGTCCTTGCATCTAGTATTGCAAGGGAGTATTTTTATGGTGTTGATTAATCAATCAATGAAAAAGAGGGATTTTTCATCACAACTATGAAACAGATACATTGTATATACATTAATGTAGAACTTGAAAGAAAAATGAGGAAAGACTGATGCAAAATTAAAAATTTCATCAACCAAATTGTGTACTTTTAAAGAAAATTAGGGTTTCAACAAAAAATCTATAGAAATGACAAGCACGTTCATCGAAACTTCGTTGATGCAATACTATGACAACAATATTGATGGAATCTTATATGATCATGATGGTATAAAAATGAAAGAGCTTCTCTTGGTTTCAAGAAAAATTTATCCTCTACTAAACAAGGCCAACCACATGAAGGTGGAAGCTCATATGGCCCCTCCCCTCACCCTCACATCACTCTCAATTGATCCCCAAAACCCAATCTATAGAATAGAAAATAATCGAAAGCAATGTCCTATTAAGATTCATGCATAGAAACTACAAAAACAAAAATTAATGAAGGTTATACATGAAATTATGTGTTTCTAAATAATATTTTTAGTCTACCACGTACTTTAGTATGTTGGAAAATATTTTCAGGTTTCACATAACATTAAACAACATGTAACATAGGATATAAAAACGTTGCATAAAACTTAAAAACATGTAATTAACACATGCCATTATAAGTAAATTATTTTAAGAGAATAATTCATACAAATTAAAATATTATATAGTCATGTATGTAATGCAACCTCAACATTTGTGTAATCATCCTTATTTTGTATCTTGATCTTATTCATTGAACTCAACATCTGTATCATCATCCGGTTCAGAAACGGTGTTGAAAGGATTGATGATATCATCATCATCATCAATGTCATTTTAGAGCATATTTTCATTGACATCATCATCAAGAATTGCAATATTGTCTCCTATGCATGGATCATGATCTTCTTCGTCTTCTTCATCTATCAACCCTGCATGATCTTCCGGCTCTGTCTGATCCGTCGAATCATCTTATTGATCTTCAATATCATCTTCTTCCTGTAAATGAGTATACTTAATTGGAATTCCTCTTGGATCATATCTAACAACAAATGACCAATCCCTCTCACCTAGAACATTTGAGTAAAATACCTGTTCACATTGGCTTGGAAAAACATAGCGATCATTTCCTCTTTCAAACACCATTTTTTTAATAATTATAAATCCATTGGAATGTTGAATAACAGTTCTTTCCTCATCACATTCATGCATTTGTAACCTATACCATTTGACATCAAACAAAACTAATTTGAAGGAATTAAAGTCACACTCAAGTATATCGTTTAAATACCCACAGTATCTATTTTCAGATTCTCGGGGATGTCTGTCACTCCTAGAGGAAACATTAGTCACCTGGAATACTGCAATTATCCCACTATCAAAAGTTTTCCTAGTTTCATCCAATTGTTTGATGCTAAATTTACGACCATTGCACCACATAGCCTCGTGGTGTTTCAACTGCAATATGCTAGATATGTAAAATATATTGTGTTGTCAATTAATAAATTAACATATATATTTATATAACTTTGAAAGTATCTGAAAAATACAGTACAGATGTAGTCACATTAATATAATATAAAATAACTGAATAAAATGGGTGAATTTGCTTACTTGTCCATCTTTCAAAACATATGCTAAATCAATTTCCCTTTACGTAACATTGGCATATCCATTACGATGAGCTTCTCTAACCAATTCAGACAGTCGTTGCCATGATAACCTACCTTCATTATGTTGTTTACATCTTTCAATCCATACATTCATCCAGTCAATATTATTTGCAATGTATAAAGGTAGTGCTTCCCACTCTTGAGAAACTGAATCAAAAAATCATAATTCACCAATATTAAATATTAGTTATAACGTCCAATATGCAGGTTATAAATATTAATAATTTATGAAATAAATTATATTAATATATTAATGAGTATGATCATATACACAAAAAATGAAAATTAATATTTATTATTAATATAAATCTCCACAATTATTAATATATTACCTCTCATTTTTTTCATTCTACCTTTCCCCAACAGATGCTCCTCATCTTCAAATTTTTTGATGGAGTTCACATCCCAAATGCCATCCACTGCATGCATAGTTGGCACTGCTAATTTAGGAAGATACTGACTAATATACACCATGGATTGATATACCATATATCCCTCCACCATAGAACCCCCGGGATGTGCTCTTTGTCTAACCAATGCCTTCAATGATTTCAAGTGCTTCACCATCCACATTGACCTTGTGTGAATAGGTCCACATATTTCAATATCCTCAACATGGTGTATGAGGTAGTGTTCTTGTGCATTGAAAAATGTTGGAGGTATATACTTTTTCATTTCACACATTAGACGAGGAATTTCTCTCTTCCAATACTTTATATCATCTTCATGGATTTCTTTCAATGACAACCATCTACATGAGATCATGACACAAGAAAATAACATGTTTCACTATAACATAATATAATATATTACATTACAAGTAAAACATGTGTCATTAAGTACAACAATAATTTGAAAGAACATTTTTCACATAAATCAAAACTACTTACCTCATGTATTTTCCAAGATTATATATAACTTGTTTTACGTTGTTGTAAAAGTTGTTTGGGAGAGATGGAGGTAGAACATACTGTAACAAAAAAATGAATAGCTATTTGTTTCGACCAAAGTAGACAAAAAAATAAAATAAAAGATGTATAAGGCGAATTTATATAAATATGTATACCAAAATTATTACCTTAATGAAGGTATGCCAATCATGTGTTTTTACCCCACCAAATTCACCTTTCTTCATTATGATATTATTTATGTTTGAAGCAAAACCCGTGGGAAATTTAATTCTTTGAATGACCTCTTTTACATCATTGCTTTGTTGCTCTGTTAATAACCATGGAAGGTTATTTCGGTTTAGTACTCCATCTTATCTATTTGAATATCAGATCACACTTCACATTGCATGATTGGCTTCTTGAATGTCAGTACAAATTTTGACAATTTTTTCTTTGTCCCTCCTACCATCTATGATTCGCCATAACGTTTCTGTCACATTCTTCCCGATATGCATTGTATCAAACAAATGATATATTTTTAGCTCCTCTTAGTAGGGAAACCTCATGAATTCAGCGGGATAAATTTCATTCCTCATGGAAGCCCATTATTAATACCTTCATGATGATGGCAACCTTCATGAAGCATAAAAGAAATCAAAAAAATAATTATCAAATACAGTAAAATAAATTCAATGATTAAAATAAACATTCAAAACATTACATGATCTACGATACATAAATAAATTGAGTACCTTGATGATTTCTATTATATTCCAAACTCCATAGGTGAGATGCCATTCTTCGTGGTTTTAAACCAATCTCTTCTTTCCCATTGAAAAGATGTTTTTTAGTAGTACGATACCTATGGTTCTTAGGGAGGAGGTGCCTATACTCATAAAACACCACCTTTCCTAAACTTTTTGAATGACAATACTTCATCTTAGGGCCATAAAATGGACATGCAATTTTACCATTTGTTTGAAGACCTATAACAAATGGATTAATGCCAATTATACGATAAGATTATTTAAAAATTAAACAAGCACCATGATAACATTAAAAAATATATATAACTTTAAAGATCAATATTAGAATGCTACATTCCACAAAAATGTGTTAGTCCAGGGGCATCATGAATTGTCCATAAAAGTATTCCACATAATTTAAATTTTTTCTCCCCATTTGGTTTACATATGTCTATACATTGTGATGCCAACAAATAAATTTAGTAGCTTTTCGATAAGAGGCTTGATATATACATTCATATCTTTAACCTGGTACTTACCTAATTGTTTGAAATTACACATAATTACTATAGGAATGATATCATGTAATATATATAAGTAAATAAATAAACAAAATATATTATGCAAAAATTGAAACAAATGAAAATGTTACATTCAAAAAATTAATGTAAACAAATACCTGGAACAATCATTGTCAACATTATGTGCTCCCTCTTTATTGAAATCCAAGGAGGAATGTTATTGTTGATAACAAAAATAGGCCACACTGAGTAAATAGACCTAAGATCTCCGAATGGATTAACATCGTTAGCTGCAAATGAAAGCCTAACATTACGATGTTCATCTTTGAAATCTGCCCATTTTTCCTCAATTTCCCTAAATACAGAACCATCGGCAGAAATTCAAAGAACACCATCTCCACTTCTATTATGTGCATGGTAATCCATAAATTGTGCTATGCTTTCATACCTGAACAATCGCTGCAAACATGGAATTATGGGAATATGATGAAGAACCTTTCGAGGCACCCTTTTTGTTACTTGATCGGTTCGATATCTACTGATAAGACATTGCAGACATTCTGTTTTCGAAGCATGTTTTCCATAATATATAATATGATCATTAGGACATGCATCTATAGTTTGATAATCCATTCCAATGTCTTTCATAATGGCATGCAAACCTCGATATGTGCGAGGTAAAATATTTGACGATGGTAAAAAAAATTCACCTAACAATCTACAACATAACAAATAACTAGTTAATGTAAAGAATATTAATCGTAAAAATTGAATTCTTATTTTACACATTAATTAACACTAAAAAAAATAGAAAAAAATCAACATTTATATATAATATGAGATGAAACATATTACATACCTTATGATCTGTGTCATACAAGTGTTTGAAAATTTATTCATAACCTTTAAGTTCACTAGCAACAATGTAGCAGAGAGAATATTTGCGCTTGCGCTTGATCATTCATAAAGTCGTTTATTTGCTTTTTCTAATAGAGGTTCATCATAAACACCAACACTGTCCCCATCCTCATCCAGTTGTGAAAAAAAATCTTGGATCTTTTGATTTGTCCCATCATATTCTTCCATGGGATCATTAACTTGATTTTTCCCATCATCTTCTTCCATGAGATCCTCATTTTCTTGGTCATGATGTTCCTTAGCTTGTACAACATCATTTCTACTACTACTTGGTGCAATATTCTACGGAAAGTTAGAGGGTATCTCTAAATTTATAATTACAAACAATCATGCAAAATTAGTGTATACTATAACACATATTCAAACAATATATATACATATATATATAATTTTAGATAAAATTGACAATATAAAAACAAATAATGGATATATAGCTAATTACCATGGGACAATATTCATTCGATCCGCCATCAATGCGACCATATTTCCTACAATGTTTTGTAGCTATTTCTATTAAAATTCTTACAAGACGTACGAGGCAACATTTTTTGCAAGGGAAATAACATCTACCATCACCCTTTTCACCTGCTTTACTTTTTTCTCCACTAATTATATTATGCGACATTCTTCTGCACAAAAATACCCTTTTGGAACCGTCGTTGTTATAGCAAGATTGTCACAACATCTTTAAATCGTCAAAATATTTATAGGTAAATTTAGGTCATTGTCATTGCAATTGCAACGAAAAATGACCTAAATATAACTAATTATTTGTTATATTTAGGTCACTTTGTCAAAGGGTATAACGATTATAACGGTCAATATGGATTTGGTCATTGTCGTCGCAATTGCGACGAACGTTGACCAAATCAATTTAGACTTTGTCAAATTGTATAACGATCAATATGGATAGTATCAAAGAGTGTAATCGCCAATAGTAAGCATCACTCTTGCGACGAATACACACGTTTTTCGAAATAGAGACAATAGCCCACTATCTTGATGATTGTCGCAAAACAGACTAAAGTTGTATTCCATCGAGATAGCGATGAATACGGGATGGATTTAGAACAAAATTGAAAAAATGAACTTTTTCTCTTGAATTTTGTGATGAAAGAGTACGTTCGTCGCAAAATTTTCAATATGTAGTACTGTTTGAATAGATTGATTTGATAGTCCTTTGTGATACATTTTTCTTTTATCTTGGCTACCATCCTATCCCAACTTTTAATTTTCTGCTTTCTCTTGCATCTGCGATCGGCCTACAGTTCATCCCACCATAGTGCTGCATGACCCTTTAGTCTTCTCACTGCATGCTTTACCATCTTCTCTTCTTTGATATCTTCATAATCGAAGTACTTTTCCATAAAACGTACCCAATCCAACAATTCTTCAACTTCTAAATTGCCTTCATACATTGGTACCTCTATTTTTTCTCTGGCTCCTCTTCTTGAAACAACTTTCAATAAGCGATTTTCTGCAACATTCTCTGCTACATATTCTTTGACCTCTATCTCTTCGCCTTCAACTTCATTGATATCTCCAGTGTCTAGTGCTCTCCTCTTCGCTGTTTCCATGGCATCCAGTCTCATTTTGAGTCACCTCATTTCTTCTTCCATTTATGGATTCTCTCTGTGTCTTCTGGGTGGCATGATTCCACTGCCTCACCTTCTGATGTCTACAAACATAATCAACACTTGATACCACTGATGATATCAATTTATCTTCTTTCTCCTTTGTTTGTTGTCTCCAAACAAAGTCAATATCTCTGATACCACCTAATGCATTCCCCCTACTCTCCCTCAGGCTACGCAACCTCTCGGTCAAGGATATTCAATTCTCCAAGCCATATCGGCTCTCTAAAACCTTAATGGTCTCACTTGTGATTAAACATAGTCCATTTTGAATTTTGGTGCAGGTCCTATGATACCTGCAACCTCTTCCTTTGCGCTTCTAAAATATCAAGTTTCAGGTGCTAACTCCTTTTCCATTAGCCCCTTCCTGCATGTGACCTCGGGCTATGTCCTCACGTAAGCCTGTGATTGCAGGGCGACCAAGAGTGGTTTGAGACCACACTGCTTTTCTCTCCGCAATTCAGTACCAATCACCATGTGTCCCTTTGGCAATAATGTGGTTTTGATTGCGGCCCACTCTTATATTTTTAAAATCCAAGCACTTTCTGTCCCCACAATTAAGCCTGTCCATTGATCTTGTGATCTCAGTTAGTGCCTCTTGACAGATGACTGAGATCTTCCTCCTTTCCTTCCTTCTCTCTGGAGCATGCTCTCCCAGATTTCCATGATCTATCGATGCGTGTCCCTTTCAAATCAACGATCGTGATTTGCTTCAACAATTCGAGCTTTAGGAGTTTCAACTCCTTCCTTCACTTTCTCCAGGAATTATTTCACCCATAGTTCACTATCTGTCGACGTGTGTCTCCCGCAGATCAACGACTATGATTAGCTTCGACTCTTCGGGCTTCAGGAGTTTCAAACTCTATGAACTTTTTTCCTCTCAAAGTACTTGTTACACATTATTTTTGTCACCCTTATGACCGTTAATGATGTAAACCTATTTGTTTCCTTCAGAGGGGTCAATGGCATGAATTCCTAAAGAAAGAAGGGAGAAGAACCTTTCCTGGGAGAAGAAGTTGTGTTTTCCTCCGTAAAAACCCTATTTTGGAGGATTTCCACAGGCTTCTCTATATGTAGGGTGCAAAAATGCTTGATTTCCGCACCTTCCTCTATATCTGGGTTGCAGATTTTTTGCAGGCTGCACTATAGCTAGGGTGCGATGGCCTTCGTACATGGGAAAAATGAGCGTCTTCTCGATGCTTCTAGAAGGAGAATATTCTATGGTGAGGTGGCCTCCGAATGATTTGGATCTTACTCACTTTCATGATTTAGTGGGATCATCCTAACCTCCTCACCTTATCCTTTTCAGCCTATAAAAGGAGAGGAGCTCTCATGGAGAAAGTTAGCTTGATGAGAGCTTGAGCATGATTTTCTGATTTCAAACTGAGTAATAAATGAAATAGTGGTCTAGGGATTACACCTAGAGTCTTGATCATGGTTCTCTAATTTCAAGATCATTAAAAAATGAAACCAGCTTTGAGCATGGTTCTGTGATTTCAAGCTCATTAAAAAATGAAACTAGTTATGAGGATAGTTTATTGCGTCTCTGTGACAACCTCGTTAAAAAATGAAACAAAGGTTATGAGTATAGTTCTCGTTTCTGTGTCAAGCTCATTAAAAAATGAAATAGAGGTCTAGGGATTATACCTAGAGTCTCGAGCATAGTTCTTCTCATGTGTTAAGCTCATTAAAAAATGAAACAACTTCCCCCTCTCTATTCGAGTCAAGTCCTTCATCTAGTATTTGAAGCTTCATTTCATCCCCCTGTATTGTTGAATGAATCGAAGCTTGGGGGGAAATGTCTTCGGCCTCTGGATTTCATGTTGAAGTTAAACCACTAGCTTCTTAAAGCTAGGGGCTAAGTACCAACCATCTCTATGTAATGCGTTGGGAAGTCCAAACATAGTTTTATATGGTTCAAGCTTGTGTAAAAATGAAACCACCTACCTCAAGCATAGTTTCCTCTGGTTCAAGCTTGTGTAAAAATGAAACTAGGTCCAAGCATAGTTTTTTCTAGTTTTAAGCTTGTGTAAAAATAAAACCTGTCCCAAGCACAATTTTGTTTTGCTTTAAATATTGCGTAAAAATGAAAACAATCCTGAGATTAGTCTTTGTTCTTTCTCATGCTCGTAAATACATGAGAATAAGTTACCAAGCTTAGTCTTTGTTCTTTCTCATGCTTGTAAATCAATGAGAATGTAACTGAGTAAACTTTTATCACTTTTTCAAACTTGTAAAGGTTATTCAAAAAAGGAACCCCCTGGAGTTCCCTTTAAGCTCTTTTTAGACCCTCTAAACATGAAAAGATTGTTGAGAGATCTTGTTCTTTCACGGTCGTAAAAACATTTGAAGAAAACATTTGATGGGCAGTAGGTTATCAATTTTTCGGTGTCATCAAACTAAATTACGAAAAAGGAACTGAGAGATTTCCCTTTAAGTGTTTTTCAGACTCTCTAAACATGAAAAAGCCCCAAGTTTTCTTTCTTTGGACTCATAAAGAAAATATCGAAAGACCCATTTGGGACCGAACCACTCCTTCCTAGGGTTCGTTAAACATACTCTGAAGGACTCATTTGAAGGATGAGCTTACATTACAAGCATATGTTATCCTCCTCAATCTTGTGTAACAATAAAGAGTTACTTGCCAGAAATGATGGGGAAAAAATTGGGAAAGAAATGTGTCTAAACTTGTATTCCATGGAAGAGTCGCTTTTAAACATGACACCCTTTCACTCTCTTTGTGTCTAGTTTGGAAAATCCGCTTGTCTCCTGATCATACTCCTTTATAAGATTACAAATTGGTCTGTGATCCCTGTTGTTGAGTTAGTGTTTCCAAGATAGTTGTTGTGTCATCAATATGTTCAAAGAGAAATTCAACCCATAAATCCTTCTATTGCATCGACCATTTCTACAGTCCTTAAGCCTTCTATTGCATCAACCATATCCGAGTCAATCATGAATCACTTGTTACTCTGATCTACTTCAAATCTTGTAACCTGTTTCATGTCATTGATGTGGGATACGATAAGGCCCTCCTGTGACGAGTCTTTTCCTGTCGACTTCAACTCATTATCCAGGAATTAGACTTAGAAACTAATTGGTACCTTGGAACTTGCATGCCTCAATGGTAGGTTTCCTCACTTTCGACAGTGGGTTTTCATTATTGACCCCTGATTGGGATATTCCACCGAGTGTTCGACTTCAGCTCATTAGGTCGCACCCGTTGGATTGTACTAGTGTACCTTCAGAGTCATTGACATTAATGGTGATTTCCCTTGCACTTGATAACGGTATTCACTAATGACTGGTAATCAAGTGGATTCTACCATGTTCGACTTCAACACATGTATTCACATGGTTATATTCGTACTATAGAGTGGTGGAGATGAAGACCCTGGATCTTTTCTGACAGATCCAGGTTGCGTTGGAGTATATTCAAGTTGTACTATTACATAGATCCACATTGTATGTCTCACATGTATGTTCAATTTTGAGTCTTTAACACATAGATACACAGTGTATTTTTGGTGGCTATGTTCAGATTTGAGTCATAATGGCATGAATCCATAGTGTAAGTTTAGTGGCCATGACCTATATTAGTTGACATGGATCTTTACATGTCGACATTTATGATTTGAGTCATTTTTATTCTGAGTATGGGAATGCCTACCTCAGTGATGATATATTATTGTACCGTATTTCCTTGTTTGTTGGTAGGTTTCCGACCGACTGTTCCTTGTTCCCTACACACACTCGACAAAGTATTTTAGCTATCACTTTGTTCTAACTTCATACTTTGGGGGGATCTCTGTTACACATTATTTTCATCATCCTTATGACCATTAATGATGTAAACCTATCTGTTTCCTTCAGAGAGGTCAGTGGCTTGAATTCCTAAAGAAAGAAGGGAGAAGAACTTTTCCTGGGAGAAGAAGTTGTGTTTTCCTCTGTAAAAACCCTATTTTGGAGGATTTCTATAGGCTTCTCTATATGTAGGGTGCGTAAATGCTTGATTTCTGCACCTTTCTCTATATATGGGTTGCGGATTTTCCATAGGTTGCACTATAGCTAGGGTGCAACGAGCTTCGTACGTGGGAAAAATGAGCGTCTTCTCGATGCTTCTAGAAGGAGAAGCTTCTATGGTGAGGTGGCCTCTGAACGGTTTGGATCTTACTCTCTTTCATGATTTATTGGGATCATCCTAACCTCCTCAAATTATCCTTTTCAGCCTATAAAAGGAGAGGATCTCTCATTGAGAAAGTTAGCTTGATGAGAGCTTAAGCTTGATTGGGTTGGAAATTTCTTGATCTTGTTAGCTTGGTTAGATTGGCTTTGAGCTTTTCTTTGTCAAGATAGATTGTGAGTAGTTATCAGATCCATGGTCTCAGAATCCTTAGAGCAAGAAGTGTGTGGGAAGAAATGAACTATTGGGAGGAACCTTACGACATCAAGGCATCCAGTTGTAATCTCTCTTCCTATTATTTAATATAATACAATGGCATGCTTCTTTCCCATAGAATTATCTTTATTTTATTGCATAATTCCTTGATCACATGCATAGGTTGTCATTGAATATACTTCTACTGATTTCACTTTGGTTGGTTTGTGTCTCACTACAGGATTAGTATCACAAGAGCACCAGAGTGAAGTAGGAACAAAAAAGATATAAGGAAGATATCTCAAAGGTAAGTCATCAATTCCTTCTTTGGTAGTAAGATCAATGATTGTAACTTAGGGAAAGCACTATGTCCTATCCTGTTTTTTTCTAGATCTAGGTGGATCTAGGTAGATTAGTTTATGTCTACATTTACTGATTTATCCGATAACAGTACTTCCACCCAAAGTTGACTATCTATCGACATGTGTTTCTCACAGATCGATGAATGTGCTTCACTTTGGGTCTTCGGGCTTTGAAAGTTTCAACTCCTACACACTCTCTTTCTCCTGGTGTGCACAAATTTATGTTGCATGTCCTTCTGAATCTGATGGATATGATTCACTTTGGCTATTCATGCTTCGAGAGTTTCAACTCCTGAACACTCACCTCCTCCCAGAGTTTTTTCACCTGAATTCGACGATCTATTGACGCATGTCTCCCATAGATCGATGGCTGTGAATCACTTCGTCTCTTCGGGCTTCGGGAGTTTCAAATCCTGCACACTCACCTTCTAATTTTTTTCACCCAAAGTATTCCATTTGCTGACAAGTACCTCCTGGCAACCAACAGTCAAGATCTACTTTGTCTCTTCGACAATTTCACCTCCTCCTCATATACGAACTTCCAAAGTGATTCCGCTCCGGAGTTGTAGATCTTGTGCCACCTACCCCTCTTGACGATGAATAGTCCCTAATAAATTTAGGATTTCGGGACTTCAGCATTCCTCTCTCCTGTATGCAGTAATAGACTTAAAATTCACACACTTTTCCCAGATCCAATGATCTGGAACGATCCCACTCCCTCCTCGATGGATTTTGACCGATAACTCGTGAAATATTCAGAGCTTCACTCCTTTGAATATTTCTCTTTGCTATCCCTTCTGAGCTTTATTCTTTTGAGGATTTTGATCTCCCATGCACTCCTTGCATTTCTGAGATCTCGAAAAACTTATATCGAAGGATTTGTTCGAAATAAATTCTTCCCACACTCCTTGCGCTTCTCTGTTCTGTTTCTTCGACACTTAGTCGCTCCTTGATTCTTTTCACTCCTTGTGCTTAGTCTCTGTTCCCTTCATTTCTTATGAACTCCTCGAAGTCAATTCAATACTTTGTCGATGCACTCCTTGTGTACAATATGCACTCCTTGCATATGAGTTCTTAGAAGAGAAATGATTGAAACTTATCCAATTCATCACAATTTCATATGATCAACCATAAACATTCATACATAAACGAAATGAACTAAAACACACACACAATGCATCATTCATTCAATCACACCTCAAAATGAACACTGCCCAAGGAATTGGAACAATTATGTCTATTCTATTCATCCATGAAATAAATTACATAGTATTACAGTTCTTCATTTCATCTTTCTTGTTTTCCTATCTGCTACTCTCCTCTACTCTTCTCTACTCTCTAATACAATACAACAAAAAACATATCTAAGGAGTGGTTCCTTGAGCTCTTCTGTGTCCTGTCTGCAACCTATCCTATTTGTTTCTAACGGTTACCTACTTT
The DNA here is from genome assembly GCA_010110895.2 of Picea sitchensis. Lineage (NCBI taxonomy): Eukaryota > Viridiplantae > Streptophyta > Pinopsida > Pinales > Pinaceae > Picea > Picea sitchensis. The sequence goes on from SNQJ01S0014212.1 coordinate 223,172, forward strand.
TTCCTATTACAATAACTATAATTTATTACCAGATAAGGGCTTCCACTCTCTACCTGCAACTCCTTACAGTCGTACAAGACTTTACAGACAAGATATATTTAGAAACATTGTTTCCAAAATATCTCAACAACTCGTTCTGTTTCAGAGTTAAATGTTGATTTGAAATTCTGTGATGCTGAGATTTCATATCCCTACCTCCATGCTTGCTTCCTTAACTTTGAAGGTGATGCTCCTACATCGCAAAGTATTACATGATCTTCATACCAATGAAATGAAATATAGTTGTGAGAAGATATGTTAAGATCGAGGATAAATTGATATCTAGGAAATATCAAGAATCATTAGCAGTGACATAGGACGATTAGAATGAGACTCTGAAAAATGAGAAAAAATCAACAAATTCCATTTTAGGGAGTTTGACTTTGAGTGGGAAAAAGGAGTTACCCCTTTCCATTTATGTTAGGAGACCCAAGTGGGTATTGCAAACATTAAGGGATGTTGGTGAGGATCCTAGGAGTGAATTCATGGAGAGAAAGACTCTAAGGAAGTTTCCAAACTATATGGAACTTATGAGTAGCATCATTGATGCTAAGCCTTCCAGTTTTGAGGAAGCAACAAATGAACAGGTTTGGAGGAATTCCATGGTGGAGTACACCTATATCACGGGGAGTGATGTTTGGGACATAGTGCCAAGACCAAAGGGGAATTTAGTTGTGAGTTACAGGTGGCTCTACAAGATCAAGCATGCTATAGATTGTAGCATTGAAAATTTCAAGGTGAGGTTCATGGATACAAGATTCTCCTAGAGAGAGGGAGTGGACTATGATGATACATTTTCTCTATTTTCCAGGTATGCTTCTATTCGAGTTGTTATTTATGTTACTTCGGTTATGAGGTGGAGGATTCACCAAATGTATATGAAGGCATATTTCCTCAATGATATCATTGAAGAGGAAGTATACATAGAGAAACATTATGAATTTTAGGTACATGGGAGGGAGTCTTATGTGTGTAGGATTAAGAAATCCTTGTATGGACTCAAACATGCACTGACGACATGGTATTCCAATATTGAAGGATACTTGTAGAGTATGTGATTTACCAAGAGTGATACAAATCCTAAATTGTAATTGATACTTGTTGGGGTTGATCCATTCATCTTAGTGTTGTACGTGGATGATTTGTTTATCACAGGTGCAAAGGATCTTATAGTAGGGTCCAAAGCATATTTAGCTATAGATTTCAAGATGAAGGACATTGGATTGATGCATGATTTATTTAGGTTAGAGGTATGGTATATATCGAGAGAGATATTCCTTGGTCAAGGGAATTACACAGTATAGATCTAGAGGAGATTCAATATGGAGGATTATATACCTATAGATACACCTATGGTTGCCAAACTGAAGAAGGTTGTCACTTCATATTTAGAGTTGGTGGATCCCAGGATATACATGAAGCTAATAGGATCTTTGATGTATTTGGTGAACACCAAGATAAATATACGTTTTGTTGTGAACACCTTGATTCACTTCATGGTGGAGCTAAGGCAGGTGCATTGGATAGTAGCGAAGCATGTGCTCATGTACTTGAGAGGTACAATGGATTATGGGTTGAGGTATCTTGAAGGTGATGGAGTGAGGCTACATGGATATTCATACTCATATTGGGAAGGGAGTGCAATAGAAAAAAACATCACCTTAGGGTGTTGCTTCAACTTGGGATCAACAATGATTACATGGTTCGACATGAAGTATACTTATGTAGAATTTAGTTCAATAGAGGAAGAGTACATGGAAAATATTATGGATAGTTGTGAATCCATTTGGATTCACAAATTGCTTACAATTTTATTTGATCAGGACTTGGAGCCTACAATTATACCCTATGATAATTAGATTTGTATCAAACTCTCTGAGAATCCAATATTCCATGATAGGTCCAAGCATATTTAGATTATATATAACTTCATCCGAGACAAGATCCATAAGGCAGTAGTGAAACTTAAGTATGGTTCCATAGATGAGAAAGTTGTAGATATTCGAACCAAACCCTTGGTTAAAGGGAAGTTTGTTTTTCTTTAGGGACAAGCTCGGAGTGGTGAAAAATACCTTCCTCACTAAGAGGGAGTGTTGATTTTTGTAGCATCGAAAATGTACTTACACATAGGTCTAAGTGTCTAGACATGTGGAAGTCATCCAAATCCTTCTACCTTGGTAATTTACTTTAATTAAACTAATTATTGAAGTAAAGTTCTTTTATTAATTAGTTGAGTTTTATTTAATGAAATGATAAATTAATTAGCATTAGTGAATTAAATATTATCCATTGGTATCAAGTTAGGTGAGAAATAATCTCAACCATCAATCACTTTGGATATTAGATTTAGGTCATAAGTCAAGATTATAAAATCATGGCAAGGGTGAAGGAGGAGACACTTGATACTTTATACCCTTTAGATACAGAAAGGGTTGGATCATGAAGGGTTGTGATTTAGGGAGATCTTGGATAGTTGGAGAAGGAATTCCATCTAGATATCGATACAGGTCAAGGATAAAAGAGAGCAAAGGAAACCACAAGTGGATTTTAGTATATTGGAGTCGCAGTAGCAGGGTCATGTTGTATGAATTTTTCCAGTCTTTTTTCACATGTATGTGGGTTTTGATGGAGACATGCACATATATGTGGGTTTTATTAAGGAAAAGAGCACACATCTTGAGAAACATGAAAGTTAGAATCATAGAATAGAAAAATATTTGTTAGATTTTGCAGGTGTTGTCTAAAGTTTTATGTATTTCTCTGTGGGAAATTTTCCCAATAACGAAGCCCTTTTAATATTTGAAGTTAATTGAATGATAAGATTAGTTGATGGGTAGAATATATTTGTGTATCATGTATGATATTTTGGTTTCCAATATTGCTTCTACTATATTTATTTGAGTTGATTATTCCAACAAGTGTATTATGTTTTATAAGCTGATAATTTCATTTAAAGTAAGGAAATCACTAGATAACAAAGTACCTAGGTGTCGGGATTAAGGAAAATCAACATTTCCCTCATCAATGGTTTTAAGAACATAAAAAAATTATTTTTTTCATATTTTATCTTGTTTTGTGACTATTTACTGAAGGTGTTCATCCTATGTGGGAATACCCAATTTTTCTGAACAATTTTATTCCCATCCAAGGAAGGGACAACATTGTCAAGATTTAGTTGAGTCTTAGGATCATGGTAGTTAGTTGATATATGGTGACAATTTTCCCTTTATGGGGGAAACTCATTATGTAAAAGGCCAAATAGAAAACTACTTTCATGGAATACATGGAACTATGAACCAAGAGAATGTTCTAGTCCAAACGGGCATCTGTAACCTCAACATCTATAAGGAATTCCTACCAATTGGATGAGACCATTCTAATAGAACCCTTCTAGGTGAAAGGGCCTACCATGATATCCACAAATATATATGGGAGATGGAATGAGCTCAGGTGAACCTAGATTCTTCTAAACTTAGTTAGAAATAACACATGTATATGCCCTTTCATAAATGATGCATCTATGAATAATGAAATTCCTAATGGAAACTAGAAACTGAAAGGCCACAAAAGGGGGTGAGAAAAATGAATCAACTTTGAAAATGTCAAAAACAGATACCCTATCATCCAAGTGATCAAAAACATCCAAAGTAGATAGTAAATCCTTTCATTGTGAAGGACATGTTTCAAGGAATTCTAGGGATGAAATCATAGTAGGGTATTGAGCTAAGTCACCTACTATGATAGAGTTATGGGATTCCCATGAATTAGTGGTGGGGGAATTTCATCGTAATGGAAAATTTGGCACCTTAGGGGAAGATCAATATTCAATAAAGGAATTTGAAAAGGAAATTTTTTAGATGGAGGAGGATCAAAAGAGTCAAATAGTTGTGTTGTAGGGGGAATGTTAAGCCCTAATATTGGCTCATTACCCCTTAATTGAGGCATATTATATTAGTAATGTTATTTTATTTATGTCAGCTTTAGGCCATTAGTTGTAATTATACCTCCTAGTATCCTATATAAACCAAGGAGACATTTTCATTTTGAATCATCTTGTACTTGAACATTTAAGTGGGGTAAAAGGAGGTTGCCCCCTCGAAGAGGCTTATTATATGAAATTATCTCTTTTTCAAGGCGTTTAGTACTTTTTCTGAGGTTTTTCTATGCTATATTGATATTTGGTTCTTAACATATGGTATCAGAGCTCAAGGTCTTGGGGTTTCGCTGCTACATCTGAGACACCTTGGTATTTTTTTTATAAATTGTTTTCTACAATGTTTTAGAAGGAACATCTTGGAGGATATTTAATATACGGATCGAGGTACATTGGGTTAAAAATTCAGGTCCTGAGGCCTTATAATTTCATAGATATAGCCTATACAAGATAGGGTTCTGGAATCATCCTGAACTGATTCATTGCAGAATGTTCGCTATAATTTTTTTTTTTCTGTAACATTTCAGATCTTGAACTCTGGAGGCTATTTATAGAAATTAGTAAGGTTTCTATGGTAAAACGTTTAGATTATGGTTCATCTTAAATTTGTAGATACACCCTGTGTAAGATAGGGTATCTGACTAGTCCTATTGACTAGTCTCAAGAAGGTGTTCCGGGTAAAAAAATCATAACTTATTCCTAGAGTATCCAAATTGAGTGGGACTAGTTTCATTGGATCATGGATAGTCTTTAGTATTTCTGGTGTGAGTTTCAAAATTTTATATCAATTATTTTGTGCGGGGCATGCTATACAAGTGAGATCTTCTGGAAAGGACAAAAATTGGCAAGTTGTGGGGAAGTTACTGTAAATTCCACTTGGCACATCCAATTTTGATTAGACTTGTCGCATTGTAGAGAAGAATTATCAGAGAACTACATAAAATAAAGTTTCATACCCAAAAGGGCCGAAACATGGGAGATACAACAAAATAAATATTGTCTAGAAGAGCCACCTCAAAATCAAGGTTCAAAAGTGATACTTGGCCAACATGCCACCAAAAAAGGGAACTTGTACACCAAATAAGCCTCCAGAAAATCCTACTTGGACTCTTGATGAAGGTGAAGAAATGTGTAGGGACATAAATGAACTACAAAAGAAGATGGATTCAATGGAAGCTAAGTTGGATACTAACATGGATTCAATGGAAGCTAAGTTGGATACTAAGATGGATAGTTTAAAAGGGTACATCATGGAAGTATTGAAAAAATTCATAATAGAGAAGACACTTGAAAGTGAAAATGCATCCCATGAAATTCATGATGAGGACACAAGGAAGGTGAATCAAGAATGGAGAAACTCCAACTTTGGGTTGAAGACCAATCACGTTCCTAAGATTGATATGAGGAAGTTTGATGGCAAGGAACCAATCACATGGATACTTTAGATGGAGCAATTATTTGATCTCCATAATGTGCCACATACACAAAAGGTACGAATTGCTTCTTTATATTTAGAACCTAATCAATTTGTATGGTATCGATGAATTTGTTCTCGCAAATCACTCGTCACTTGGAAAATTTTCAAGGAAGAAATGATAGCACACTATGAGGATACACAGAGCAATACCTTCTTTAGCCAATTGATAAATCTCAAGCAAAAGGGTTCAGTTACCGAGCACATTGAGAACTTCCAAAGATTGAATATAAAGGTAACCGATATTCCA
>SNQJ01S0014213.1:6056-19270 GCA_010110895.2 Picea sitchensis
CGCAGGTATCTCAACACATGCTTCACAACAAGCTAGTGTGTCTGTCTTGACTGACTCATAAACTGGCTAAGTGCATTCACTGCATAGCAAATATCTGGTCTGGTGTTAACCAAATACATCAATGATCCAATCAGCTATCTGTATAGGGTCGGGTCAATCTCGTCGGAATCGCAAGAAGACACTCTTAGTTTCTTCAAATTCGTCACCATTGGTGTAGCCATGGGCTTATAGTTCAACATCCCAAATTTCTTCAATATCTCAACTGTGTACTTCCCCCGACTCGGGAAGATCTCATCAGTTCTTTGCCACACCTCTAGTCCCAAGTAGTGTATTATACCCCTTCATCTCAAACTCAAAGGCCAACTCATACTTGCATTCAACAATAAGGTTCTTTGTACCGGTGAGGGATAAATCATCAACGCAGAGGACCAAAACTAGGGACTCACCATTAATAGTCTTGTAGTATAGGTTGGGATCAACAACACTTTTGCTGAAGCCCAAACTCATCAGGTGTCCATCAATCCTCGCATACCAGGCTCACAGTGACTGCTTGAGTCCATACAAGGCCTTCTTCAACTTGCACATGAGTCTCATGTATTACGAAACCATCTGGCTGTTTGATATATACTTCTTCCTCAATCTCTCCATTGAGAAAGGTTGTCTTCACATCCATCTGATGTAGTCTCCAACCCATGGATGCTGCAAGGGCAATAATCATTCAGATAGAAGTGTATCGAACAACAAGAGAAAATGTCTCCTTGTAATCTATTCCCTCCACCTGAGAGAATCCTCTAGCAACAAATCTCACTTTGTGCTTCTCGATGCTCTCGTCAGCTGTGTGTTTGATCTTATAGATCCACTTGGAAGTCACTACAGACTTACACTCAGGTCTCAGAACAATATCCCGCACATCATTCTTCATGATGGACTGATACTCCTCCACCATGGCATCTCTCCATCTTGGCTGACTAGATGCCTCCTCATAACAGGTAGGCTCAAAATCAATGATGTGGCTCATAGTTGCGGCATAACACGAATATCTTTGAGGTCTCTTGCTCTCTTGGAAGGTACCACAAGGAGATGCATGTCCCTCTGCCTCTTGTAGAGTCTGACGAGCTCATGTAGGTCTCTTTCGACCTACTACAATATCTTTGGGAACATCAACTAGAGCTACAAGATCAATGGGATCAATTTGATCAATAGGCTCAATTGTCTCCCTTTGAACTTCTGGAGGGTGAGGGGGCGAAGACACCATCTCTTTCTGTCTCTCACTATTAATCTCCATGTGAGATCCTCTAGATCTCCTGAAGGCTACCTCCTCAAAGGTGACATGTCTGCTCACCTTAATCTGTCTCTGACCAGGGATGTATATCCGGTATACCTTCGAAGACTCACTGTACCCCACAAATGTACCCTTTTTGCTTAAGGGTCTAGCTTGGTCCTCTTCTCCTTGGGTACATGAATGTATACTGGACACCCAAATATCCTAAAGTGTCCAACCTCAAGCTTCACTCCGGTGAAGGCTTCCTCGACAATCATGTTCCTCAAAGTCTTATGAGAACTTCTGTTCTGAACATACATTGCAGTCATGGATGCTTCTACCCGCAGGAACATAGGTAAATGCTAATCATGAATCATCACCTTGACTGGCTCACCAATAGATATGTTCTTCCTCTCCGTGACCCCATTTTGTTGAGGGTTGTAAAGAACGATGTACTCCCTCTTGATCGCTGCCTCAAACATCTCTAGGACACATCGAGGTTCCCTCATGGAACCAATGTCCCCCAAGACATATCGAGGTTTCCTCATGAAACCAATGTCTTGGTTCCTTCATCTGACCATTTGAGGCACGTCAGGATGAAGTCCACATTTCCTCCTACTAATCCATACAGGACCCTCTGGGGAGAATGTCTCATGATGTTGCCTCAAACATCAACACTCCCTCTTTCTAAGAGAACCCTCTTGCCACAAACCTTCTTCTCACGAAGTTCCTGCATTTTTAAGAGAATCAACTCCTCATCTTCATCAGGGGCACCCATCTTTAAATATACTCAAACTTTTACAGAGTTATTGTCATCTTCATTTCGTTTGTGTTTTCCCTCTAAAGGCAAAGTCAATATTAGTCAACCAAGGATGGATTTTAACTCTACCATCCAAGTTATATTGGTGTATCTTCATCTAGAGTTTACTGTTTTGCCCTTCTAGAGATCCATTCTTGATCTTTGACTTAAGATGCAAATGATTACCAATGAGATACAAACGGTCTGCTAACGAAATGCAAAGGGTCACAGATGGGATGTGTAAGGTCACCAATGGGATGCCAACACGACAGTGTTATTGTTTGTGAATGCTAACATGTGCGCTATTCTTAGTACAATACCTAACTGATCAAGTAGTAAGTAGCCTTCGTCATATTCATCTTTGAGAGGAAATAAAATACTAAGCTAGCACAAACTTTGTGCACGAGCTTACTTTTCCAATCGAAGATGTGCACATTTCCCACTGGCCTTGAATCCCATGGTCATAGAATTTTTTTACTTTGAAAGCCTATGGATAACTCCAACGCAGATTTTAATATAAAAACTAAGAATAATTAATGGAGGTCGTGACTGCATGTTACTATGATCAACACTTCGTGAACGACACAGAGAGCATAAGAAAATGTCATTCCATTTCGAATGCAGTTAATCTCGTTGCAATGGACTTAAATGTGTTAATGATCATAGAATGGATGATCCCAAACACTTCGATGGAAATAATAGTTTGAAGTTTTTCATTATCGTCCGATTGTAACAAGTCCAACACTTTACCTCTGGTTATGGCAATTTCCTTGGTTTTTCTCCCAAAGAGTTGTCATAAGTTGCACAGACAACACCCGTGGCCTGTTACATGGTTAAACTATAGAGAAACATTGTTCCATTCCAACGCTCAACCGCTCAAACGATAGAGGTTTCAACTCTGTTCCCGCAATTAGAACCCAGAGCCAAGTTCTGAATCCTTCCTTGCATCAAAGGGCTATAGTGAAACAATGAACCATGTAAACCTTCACACTCCTCCTTCGCAGGTCCATGAAGGCACTATGCAACAACAATGTATGGAATGCAATAACAAGCATTACCCTTCACCATGTCTCTTACAACCATGCAGTGACAAATTTACACTACAATAATCCACTCTCATTTTCCTAGGCCCTCCCGTGAGGGAGTCAAGCCCAGTTCCGCTTTGATACCATGTTGATTTTTCTATACGAGATAATACGAGATGATATATGATTGATATATTATTACAATGATGAGTGTTCTATATATAGAGAACATATGGTGACCATCCATGAAGGGATGCGTCCCATGGATAATCAATAACTATTTATTATTATCATTTACTTATTATATATATTATTTAATAGTGAATAATTATATTATTAATTATTAATCTAGGATAATGTTTTCTCGATGTTGTCCAAACATCAACATTAGCTAGTGCTATCTATAAAAATACCCTTGTTTTCAAGGGAGCTTTCAACTTTCAAATAGCTTCCCACCACCATTTCTGATCCCCTTTTTCTTTCACAAAACTAGCCTTGTAACCTAGCTATGTCGTGCATCTCCCAGATTAACTATTTTTGTTCCAAATTAATTCATCCTCTTCTTCCCTGATTCTCATAGAACTCTGTTGCAACCTTTGAACAAAGATACACTTGCATTCTTCTTTCTCTTTTTGGATTCCCAAATGAATTGCTTCTTTCTAGTGTTGATTCTAGACGATGGTACTCTCTGGCTCTGCTACCTTCGCTAGATATGATATCCTTTTAGGTCCAAAGTATTAAGCACATGCTCATGCAATTTATAGTGTCCAACACAAACAACACAACCAAGGGTTACTGCCTAATCTCACCTTGGTTCCCTTTCCAACCCTCCATGCCAACCATCTCCACACCATAGGAAAGGCTTTTGTTAGAGTTTTCCAAATTATGGTTGATCCAACTATAGGTTTAATTAGAAGTCTAATCCATTTTTCAAAAGAAAGGTTCAGTATACCTTTTCAACATCATTTGATTCCATAATCCTTCGTATTTTACTAGTCCAAAGACTTTTTAGTTAACAAAGCTTTACCAAATTAGTGAACATTCTTCATACCTCAACCTCCCACTTCTTTTGGCTTTGCTACCTTATTCCATTTTTTTAATGGGATGCCTTCCCTTTGTCTTTTCCCTATTTATAAGATCTTGAAACATTTATTCCTATTATTTTCAATTGTTCCTTTTGGAATGTAAGCTAGCGAGTGGCAATAAAGAGGAAATGCTTCTAATACAAGATTTTTTTTTGGTTCTCTATTTTGTTTGAATATTTTTATTTAAGTTTTAGATAAATAGATCTAAGGGAATTAGTTACCGATCGGGATTAAACCCTAGGCTAGGTGCAATAGCATGCAAACCATACCTAATAGGAAATTCGGGCCTCAACCTAGGGTCAAGATGTCCCAAATGGGGGTGCCTACCCTTTCAATGAAGACATAAGGGCCTAATGTCTCATTGTGGATTTGAACATAGGTGGGGAGTGCGTAACTTACCTCCCAACCATTCAAGCTATTGCCCCTCTGTTTCTAACACTGATCTTACAAGGGTTAGCCTTCCCTTGTTGAAGCCACTTGGAGTGCTAATTAGAGACTCTTTTTCCTATTATCTCATATAACCAGTGCCAATGTTTATTCACACAAATGTTGATGATTGCAGTGTCATGAGACATCCTCCAGGATATGTTCTCCTTTGTGACTGAGTTGAGTAGACTTGTGAGAGAGCCCAGTGTTGGGCATGCCCATGTGATGGGGCATCGTTCTTCTCTATGTGAGAGTTGAGTCGTCCCCTAGTGGTTGGGTGTGCCCATGTGATGGGTGTATCGTTCTCCTCTGCGTGAGAGTTGAGACGATGTGGTACTCTAGATGATTCTCTTGTGGACTCAGTTGAGATGGAGATCTGTTGAGTATGACGTCCCTGTGGCTGAGCACAGGTGGACGTGTCCCTAATGGCTGAGCACTAGTGGACGTGTGGATCCCTTGCTATATTGTCTAAGTGTAAGATTTACTTGTAATCCTAATTGTGATGTTAAGGGTACAAGTCGGCCCCACCATATGTGAAAGATAATTAAGGTTTATTGTTATAAGTAATTATATTTTCGAGTTATTGAGGTCGGCCTTGTTGTGCCAACAAACACACCTATTGTTGTGTCTGGTCTTGTATAAATAAAGGTGATTTCCCCATTGAGGAAAGACACTTGTCACTTGTCATTTCAGAATTTCAGCAAGTACATTCAAGGGCTGAAGTGCACAAGTTTGAAGGGTGCAATTTTCAAGGTTGTAGAGCACCCTCTTGTATGCATTAGGGTTTTATGGTTGGGGGATATTCTCTTGATAATATAACAAAGGATTGCTGGGTTTTCTTCCCTTGAGTAGAAGGGTTTCCCAGGATATTTCTTGTGTTCTTGTGCATGGTACTTCTTCTTGTGATCTTGGTTATTGCAACACTTGTGAATGGTGTCGTTGCATTTGTTTATGGTTCAAGTAAATGCTAAAATGAAATAAACCTCGTGCTTGAGACTAACATCGTAAAAATTCAACAATAAATTGGGTTTTAATTTAAAACATAGATACTACACTCCATTGTCCAAGGAAGTTAGTTACGTGAAGAATTTGAAGGATTCTTCTCTCTTGTTTATCTTCTATCTCGTTGAATAGAATAGTTGATTTGTCAACATTTACTTCCATTCTTGTTGCCCTTGAATTTTGATCTAGAATATCCTTGCACTTCTATACTTCCCTTAGAGCCTATACCAAATGATATTACATCATTTACATATAGTAAATGTGATAGAGATAAAGATCTTCCTATTTTAATTCCTTTTATAGCTCTTTTCCTTTTAAGGTATTTCACTCCCTACTTAGTCCCTCAGTGACATGAAAAACAAAAGAAAGGGAGACATAGGACAACCTTTCCTTAAGCCTCTTGTAAGAGTAAAGAATCTAGAAGTTGGTCCATTTTTAAGAAGAGCGAAGGAATCCGAGATGAGTAGCATGTTATCTAGTTAACCATATGTAGATTCATTCCTATATGGGTTAACACTAATCTTAGATAAAACCAACTTATGTCATAAGCATAGACAATTGTAATTTAAGAACAAAAATTGGTATCTTTTTGGTCTTTATGGAATGTAGACTTTCTTGAGTCATACCCACTACATAATGGATTTCCCTGTTATGAAAAATGTCACACTTGTGAAATGGATTTTGATAATACCTTCTTTAATCTATTGGCAATTATTTTTGCTATTTATTGTGGATTGAGTTGCAAACGGATAGAGGCACATAATCTTCGAGAACTTCTCATTTGTTCTTCTTTGGGATAAGATCTATAAAAGCGAAGTTAATAGATCCAAGCGTTTTCCCAAAGTTTCTTGATTACTTCACTAATCTCAGTGAATCCTCTTCCAATGATTCATAAAAACCCAAGTAAAATTCCACTATACATCCCTTTGGCCATGGGATTTTTGACCTTTGAAAAGATCTCGATGTTGCTTTTATTTCTTCCCTTGTTACTTTTTCAAACATGTCTTCAAGCTGATCTTGATTCAAGAACCTAGTAAAGTATGAAGTCATTTTAGCAGTTTCTATTATGTTTGTCCTTGAGGGCTCTTGATAGATCTTTTGAAAATGAGTCACACCAAGTTTTGCGATCTCTTGGAACCTTTTTTCCTTTTATCCATTGTCTTTCCTCATTTCCATAGCATTGATACTTTTCTTGTGTTTAGCATAGTTTTGAAAGAACTTTCTCATCCCCCTCTGCTAACTATATTGCTCTACTTTTCATTCATCACTTTGCTTCTTTTCACTCCAACAACTTCCTCTTCTTCTCGAGAGCTTTTAAATGCTTCTTTTCTTCCTCTAGAAAAGTCCTTCCCGTTTTGATTAAATCACTAAATTATTTGGGTCTCAACTTCAAGTAGTTTTTTTTGGAAATTTTGATAATTTTGTTTCGCCCGATTTGTGATTATCTTTTGACTAACTTTGTACTCTACAAATTAAAACATCGTGGAATTTCTATTTGCAGGGTCATAACTTGCCCAATTTTAAATAACGAGACTCGTAAACTTCTCATTCTTCATCCCTTTAGGGTTAAACTTGGAAGGCCTCTGAGATTTATTTTCATCTTTCATGATACATGGAGGATTTCCTGCCATGAAAAGAGCCACACTATTCTTGTTAAATGGATTTTGAGAATACCTTCTTTAATCTATTGGCAATTGTTTTTGCTATTAATTGTGGATTGAGTTACACAAGGATAGAGGCCCATAATCATAAAAAACTTCTCATTTGTTCTTTGGTATAAGAGCTATAAAAGAAGAGTTAATAGATCCAAGCGCTTTCCCAGACTTTCTTGATTCCTCCACGACCCTCGGTGAATCCTCTTCCAACGATTCATAAAAGCCCAATTAAAATTCCACTATCCATCCCTTTGGCCATCAAATTTTTGACCTTTGAAAAGATTCCAACGTTGCTTTTATTTCCTCCTTTGTTACTTCTACAAACATGTCTTCATTTTGATCTTGGTCCAAGAACCTAGGAAAGTAGGAAGTCATTTTAGCGGTTTCTACTATGTTTGACCTCGAGGGCTCCTGATAAACCTTTTGAAAATGAGTTACACCAAGTATGAGATCTCCTAATTTTCTTTTACCTTTGATCCATTCTCTTTCCTCATCTCCTATAAGTATTTATGTTTTTCTTATGTTTAGCATAATTTTGAAAGAACTTTCTCACCCCCCTTTGCTAACCATATTGCTCTACTTTTCATTCATCAATTTGCTTCTTTCCACTCCAACAAATTCCTCTTCTTTTCCTCGAGAACTTTTAAATGCTTCTTTTCTTCCTCTAGAAAAATCCCTTTTGCTTTGATTGAATAAATAAATTATTTGGGTCTCAACTTCAAATAGCTCTTTTTGGGAATTTTGACAATTCTATTTCGCCCAATTTGCGATCACCTTTTGACTATTTTTGTACTCTACAAATTGGAACATCATTGAATTTCCATTTATAGGATCACAACTTTTCCAGTTTTAAATAACTAGACTCTTAAACTTCTCATTCTTCATCCCTTTAGGGATAAACTTGAGGGTTTATTTTCATCTTTCATGATACATGGAGGTGGTCTGTAGCACCCATTTCTCCCACACAAGATTGTATTTGCTTCCTCAACTTTTTATACTAGTAAGAACTCATCCAATTGTTTGGACACCCCTTCCTCTCCAATCCTTTGGTTCCTCCAAGTTGGAACTAGATTTAATGGTAGAACATCATAAAGGCCCAAATATTAGAATTTGTGTGCACAATACTTTGTCAATGTATCTTTTCTAGCATTAGAAACTCCTCACCTCTTCATTTTTGGTGGTAAGATTTAAATGCACACCCTAAACTATATTATCCTTTTCAAGTAATTTTTTTGAAAAGATCATCTTATAAGACCTTTCTATCCACATGATGACCATACTATCAGGAAATGAAGGACACTTCCGCTGGTCGACCTTCGTCGATCCAGATCTCCAACCCAGTTGACGTCGACAAAACCATGTACATCTAATTTACCACTTTCACCTCTAGGTCTTCCTTGGTAGCATATAGCATAGTCCTTCGTGCCACACAAATACCTGAATACTCTCTTGACAACTGTCTAGTGCTCCTTTCTAGGTGTCGACATGTACCTTCTCAACACTCCCACTACATGGGCAATGTCTGGTCGAATGCAGACCATCACATACATCATACTACCAACAACACTTGCATAGGGAACACGTGCCATGCCCTCTATCTCTTCTTGTGTCTTTGGACACTGTTCGACAATAAGCCTTGCTCCCACTGCGATTGGCACCTTCACCGGTTTGCAATCCTGCATGTTGAATCGTTTTAGAACTGTTTCAATATACTTCGTCTGATTCAACCAGAGATTTCTAATGGCTCGATCTCTCTTAATCTCCATTCCTAGAATGAAGTTAGCTGCACCGAGATCCTTCATGTCGAACTTGGAGGATAGTTGCTTCTTCACCTCCTTTATTGTGTCCATGCTGTTTCCAATCAACAACATGTCATCGACATACACAACTACATATATGAAATGCCCACCTTCTTCCTTGGAATATATGCAGTGATCGTCTTTGCTTCTCACAATTCCCAAACTAAGGATATAAGTGTCAAACTTTTGGTACCACATCCTTGGTGATTGCTTTAGACCATAAACATATCTTTTGAGTTTGCACACCAACTCTTTCTTTCCCTTGACTACAAAACCTTCAGGTTGTTTTATGTAGATTTCTTCTTCCAGGTCCCCATGTAGGAACGTTGTCTTTACATCCATCTGTTCTATCTCTAGATTGAATGCTGCAGCCAGAGACATTAGTACTCTAATGGAAGTTAGTTTTGCAACAAGGGAAAAAATCTCATCGAAGTCGACTACCTCGACTTGGGAATATCCTTTCGCTACTAGTCGAGCTTTGAAATTTTCGACTTGTCCTACAACATTCATCTTCTTCTTGAACACCCACTTGCTACCGACGGGCTTTCTTCCACTAGGTAACTTGACTAAATCCTATGTCTCATTCTTGTACAAGGATTCCATCTCTTCAACCATGGCGTCCTTCCAGAGTTTACCCTCTGTCGAGTCGACTTCCTCACCTACCGACTTGGGCTCATTGTCGATGGAAGTTAACACGAATGCGGAACAAAAGTCGGGTGGACTATACCTTTCGACTAGTTTTCTTACTCTTTCTGACCTCCTTACCACCAGAGTCAATTGTTCCACCTCTTCCTCAGATTCAATTGACTCATCTGAATCATCTTCTTTGTTCCTTAGTTCAAACCACACCGTATCAGGATTATTTTCGGTCTAAACAACGTCCTCGGGGTTAGATTTACCTCCGACTTCTCTGCAGACCACATCTCGACTGTACACTTTTCTCCTTGATGTAGGATTCCAGAGCTTATAACCTTTCATCCCTTATTTGTATCTGATGAAAATACATTTGACTGCCTTCTTGTCTATCTTGCTCCTCTTTTCCTTGGGAACATGCACAAATGCATCACAACCACACTTTGAGATGTGCCACCAAAGGCTTCTTATCTGACCATACCTCATTTGGAGTCATGTCGACTAGCGTCGACGAAAGAGACATATTCACCATATATCTTGCAGTCTCGATTGCCTTCGCCCAAAATTATTGTGCGAGCCCAACACCACTGAGTATGCTCCTTGTCTTATCCATCAACGTTCTGTTCATTGTCTCGACAACTCCATTTTCTTGTGGGGTATATGGTGTGGTATTTTGGCATGCTATGCCACACTGCTTACATAACTGATCAAATTCCTTTCCACAAAATTCACCACCATTGTCAGTGAACACTTTAATCCTCTTCCCTGTATGGTTTTCCACAAGAGATTTAAACTCCTTAAATCTCTCAAAAACCTCTAATTTCTTCCTCAGGAAATATATTCACTTCTTCCTGGAAAAATCATCTATGAAGGAGACATAATATAGGGATCCACCAAGTGAAAGCACTATAACTGGGCCAAACACATCACTATGCACTAGTTCTAGAATCCCATTTTCCATTGTCGCTCCCAATGGGAACCTCACCTGACTTTGTTTCCCATATATGCAATGTTCACAAAAGTCGACTTCTAAACCACAATCAGGAAAACCTTCGACCATACCTTTTCTTTGCATAGATCGAAGTTCTTTTTCTCCAATGTTTCTCATCCTCTCATTCCATAACTTGGTCGGGTCGAGTTCATCATGTCTTGTCGAGTCGATTTGAATCGACTTGGCTCAAGTCAAGTTGAGTTGTGTTGGCATCGAGTAGAGTCGAGTCGAGTTGATTTGAGAAGCAACGATGTTGTTGCATCCAATCGAGTCGACATTCCCTAACAACTTGTACACGGTACCAATCCAAACTCCTTTAATTAAGACCATCACACCTCTGACCATATTGCACAAATCCTTCTGAAACAGAGTATGCACGCCTACACCACTCATCTTGCTGACATATATCAGGTTTCTTTCCAAACCTGGAATGTGTAGCACACCTGGAAGGGTTCTTTTCCTCCCCTCCTGCAGTGTCAGCCAACCTCTTCCTCGTCCGACAATTCTGGTTGTCGAGTCGTCCCCCAATAACACATCACCCCCATCATATTGTTCATATTCATATAGCCATTTTTTGTGTGGTGTCATTTGATATGATTCTCCTGAGTCGATCAACCAAACATCTTGATCCGAATGTGTACTAGTTGATGCCAGGTACACATCACCTTCCTTTTCCGAGGTCGTCTTTCTCTCAGTCGATTGCTTCTTATCGGATCCAACATTGCCTTTTGTTGCCTTCGACTTACAATCTTTTTTATAATGCCCAGCGTTACCGCATTTCCATCATCTTCGCGTCCACTGAACTGGGGATTTAGTTCTACCCTTCGACTTATACTTTCTACTGGAGAATTTTCCTTTATCTCTGTCTATCGATCGACCTCTCACTACTAGAGCATCTTTGGTAGATCCTTCCATGTTCTTTCTTCTCATTTCTTCCGAAAACAAAGAAACAACCACGTCCTCTAGCGCTAGTGTGGTTGTATTACTCCCAATAACCATGACTAATCTATCACATGAGTCTGGAAAAGAACATAATAGGCTGATACATTTCTCCTCATCAATGATCTTTATATCCACAAACGATAACTAGATTAACACGGTATTAAACGCATTTAAATGCTGAGTCACTGAACTTCCATCACTCATCCTCAGAAGATACAGTTTCTTTCTGAGAAACAACTTATTTACCATATATTTTGACTGGTATAAGCTTCCAAGCTTGTCCCACAGTTTCTTGGTCGAATATTCGCCTGAGACATTCAACAACACCAAATCTGCAAGACAAATCCAAATCATACTTCTTGCTTTTCTTTCGAGTTTCTCCCATTCTTCCGTCGACATGCCTATCGGTTGGGTACCTGGACAAACCGTTGTCCATTGTTCTCAATCTACAAGAAGATCTTCCATTTTAATCTTCCAGAGTTCAAAATTATAGCCATTGAATCTTTTTATATCTATTCTGGAACTGGGCGCCATTCTTTACCGCACCCTTTAAAACAATTTATGACTTACGACTCTTACTGTACCTAGGGTTTAGTTATCAGATTCAAGATTTGTAGATCAAGATATGATATACTCGCCAAAGCATTACATCGCTATGATAACTCACTTGTTAGGGAAGACCTAAGCTCTGATACCACATGTCAGGAAATAAATGACACTTCCACACTAATCCTAGCATAAGAGAATAATAATTTAATCAAGGACGCAAATGAAACAAGCAATTACACAATACACCGAGATTTTACCCTCGAAACCCTTAACCGAAAAAACCAACATTTCTTTGAGCGTTATGCTATCTTGTTGTCTTATTCATTTAGAATAAAAGGTTACATGTCTAACCTTGGTCCACACCTAAGACACAATCGACATCATACCTTCTTGCACAAGCAAGAACAACCCTGTAGCCAATTCGACTTACATATACATGACCAACAACCTACAATTTACCATGCATCATGTTGGCGATGGAAGTCATTCCTGGATTGCTATCAGGAGCAGAGCTCGACGCCCATCAGTTTTGTGTCACGATCGTTCATAGATGGGTGATCAAATGGAAGGAAACTCTAAACAGTAGTGTCCAACTCTGAAAATAGGCCAGGCATGCATGAGCAAGTGAGGTCTTGTGTAAACTTTAGACAGTGAGCTGTAGTAAAAGGTGAACAGGCGGAAGACTTATGGAGAAGAGTGCGAAGGTCTGTTATAAACAGCAAGTTCCTAACAGACTGTAGAAGAAAGCATCCCAACACAAGGTCTTCTTGCATTTGAATACAGAGCACCAGAAAATACAATAATGCCACGATAAATCATTTATCATAACAGAAATGCAACAATTCGCATGACTCAGTCAATCACGAACTCCCTAGCATAAGATGAAAAACTTAGACGGGTAAAGAAGAACTGTCTGTCATAAAACAAGAAATCTCATATACAGATACATAAGCTGGAAACCGAAATAGCTGCTAAACATTACAATCGGGATCTCTGCTCGACCATCGATGCTTACAAAAGTGGCCAAAATGCGCACATATACTTCAA
>SNQJ01S0014213.1:24417-48713 GCA_010110895.2 Picea sitchensis
TCCTCCTCTGCACACTAGGGGCTAACCTCGGCGCAACTTCCCGAGATCTAATGGTTGACGAGATTTCGCCGATCTCCCCTGTAAGATTCTGACCGTCAATTTTCTTTGAGGATGGTTCTCGACTGCTGAAGACGAAACTTTGCCCGCTCGCTCGCTTGACTTGCTGATACAAAAATGGGATTACCTCGCGATATGCTCAGGTACTTCCCGCGCCAACTGCAGATATGGGTACGCCTGATCCCGAGACAATAAATATCGCTAACACATCAACATTACAACATTAGCCTTTACGGCCTTACAACACACCTCTTTATGCTTTACAATAGGAAAACCCCTAAAGATTGGCGCCCAAAAAATGGTTACAGATCCATGCATATTAATGGCTACAAATCCCGCAAATCCCAGGATTCTGTTACAGTCGACTCCAAGCCGGGTTTACCAGTCGACCTCCATTCAGTCTCTAGTCAATTGTCTCACGCCTGCACTTCGACCTCTTGTCGGTTGACTTGCCTTCGATATTTTCAACTTCGACTTTACCCGATCGACTTCCTCGACCTTCGACCTATTGTCGATCTACCTCGACTTCGACTGTCAATTGATTCACCTCGACTCGACTTTCACTGCAAAGGATATAACAACACATACATAGTAATTATTGTAAATATCTTCTGACTAAGGCTCTCTATGCAACCTTGCATTGAAACTAGAGGAGTATGTTAGGGTTAGAGAATTATTCTACCCTATTAAAAGCCCCCAAATTTACTGTTTGAGTAATTTGATAAACAATTTAATCTTTATGCAAGGATTTTAAAATTCCTTTTCATATTCCCTCCTTCACATAGTTTCTTGAATCAAGATGATCTCCAACTTATATTGTGTCATCAACCTTTTAAGAGGCAATTTTCAATGGGAGCACCCCCATTTGAGTCTACAAACAAAAAATTCAATCTTGAAGCAAGACTTTTAAAATTCCTTTCTACATTCCCTCCTTCACACATAATTTCTTGAATCGAGATGATCTCGAGATTATATTGTCACACATAGTTTCTTGAATTGAGATGATCTCCAACTGATTTTTTGTCATCAACGTTTTGAGAGTTAATTTTTAATGTGAGCCCCCTACCCCTCTTGCATTTGAGGAAAGGACTATCATTGGGAAACCATAGCTGAGACATTTCCCGCTCTAGGGTCCCCCTTGATAGTTTTTGTTTTCCTTCTAATATTTTTCATTCCCTACACTTATTTTTTCTATGGACATAAAGGATTTCCTACCAATAGAACTGCACTGACTAGTGTCTATTGCCAATCCACCTTGAATTCCTTCCTCTTCTCCTCTCTTGGGTCCTAATTTATATCTCCTTGGTTTAGCTTATCGATCTTCTTTTCTATATTTAGAATGTAAGTTAGTGTAACAACTCACTAATGCATTGGCTTCTAATAATACCAAGTTCCCTGCCATTTTCCCGGGGTTTCTATTTTCCTTATCTCCTTCCTCTAAAGGGATTTTACTTCCTCTATCATAGACCTCCAAAGGAAAATTTCCGACTCTCCCCTTCTCAGTGTTGGTGTATAGGTTTGATTAAGAATCTCTTTTAGAATATTCTTAGGTTCAAGAAAACAATCAAGGTGAGGAAAATGAATTATTGTTGAAAACTCACCTTGAACTTGTGCTTTTAGGACTTTGTTTTATTCCTCCCATATTGCATCCTAGCTTTCGACAACATCAAAGTCTTGAATCAAATAAGAAGGATTTTCCATCCCATTGTCTTCGTCTTCCACTCTTCCCATTTTTTCTTGCACCAACCCTTCTACATGTATGCTGTTGGCTCCTATATGTATTTTGTATTGTAAACATTGTAACATAATGAATAATATAGAATATGTTGGTTTTCTCGGTTTGGGTTTCCAGGGGAAAAATCTCTGTGTAATGTTTGTATTTGCCATTGTATATTTTCTGTTCCTTTACTGAATATCCGTTTGCAGTAGATATTGTACAAGGTAAAGATTTACACTATGTGCACTAGAGTCTACACCCTCTTCAATTTATTTGTAGATATTCCATTGCCTAATAAACCCTCCATTTTACACAATCTCATGTCTACATTAACTGTTGTGAGTAAATTTTCCCCACTCAATGTCCCTTGATCTTGGTAGGGCTTTGCAACTTTGTGCAATTCCCATTTTCCTTCATCACAAGGATAATCCTTCACCAGGTGCCTAGACTCGTGACATTTTATGCATCTAAAGGGGATCTCCAATAGTCTAGAACTTGACTATACTTCCATTTTCCCATATCGATTTCCATAGCATCTGGAAGCCCTCTCTATAGGTCTATGTCCACCTGAATCTTTGCTCTCGTTTGATTAGTTTTTGAGAAGATGTTCTCCTTCGTATCAATGGAGGCCCCTAACCTATTGTCTACTTCTACCAAAACCACTTTCCTCCATACTTCTAATGGCAAACACAAATTGGTTGCGAGGTTTATTTATTTTTCTATCATTCTAGGGTCGAAGCACGTAGTACATCATCTAAGTGCCAATGAAAGCCAAGCCATTACCCTAACCTTTCTTTCCACACCATATCAATCCAATTGCACAAAGATTTCTAAAAACCAACCCTACTGTAGAACTTGCTTACCAAACCTTTCTCACTTAAAGCCAACACCTCTTGCATAGAGATGTCTTCTATCAACATGATTTTCACCTTCTCTTTTAATCCTTACACACATTTTCTTCTCACAAGTAACCTTGGATATCCTTTATTTGAGCCCTCCTCCTATATGTCCTTTTTCTTCCCATGAGTTGTATTTTAAGTACTTTTCTATGTCCTTTTTCTTCCCATGAGTTGTATTTTGAGTACTTTTCTTTATTTATATATTCAAGAATCGCTGAAATTGAAATTGCATTGATAGCTAGAACTTATGTTTTCTTTTCACAATCAACGATCACAATATTATTACACAAAATGTTGTAGGATATAATTTGTGAAAAATATTCATTTTGTTTTAGTTTGTTATGATGTATTCTTACTATTGCCTCCTAGATTTACATATCAATATGCTTTACGCTTGAAATGATTCTGTAACACCCCTGTTTCCTCTAGTTTGTAAATATAATTATATGGGCCAAGAGACTATGGAAAACTCAATATGGGTGAATGTTTGATTTGATGGAACTTTGTATAAAAAGTCAATGAATGCAAATTCTGTTATTTACTAGAAAATGGATAAGTGTTGCATGACTACTGTAAGGGGGGGTGTGCTAAGAGAGACCACAAATGCTATGGAAGAGATGGTGAAGGGGACCAACAATGGTTGCGTTAACCTCCACGAAACCAGTACCTTACTGGATTTAATTGCTTAGGACCAGAACAATCCTTTGACCCATGAATGAATTACAGTCAGGTTGATAGGTGGGAAAACCTCCTCAAGAGTTAATGAGGGGATGGGGTAAAGCACCCATTTGTAAGGCTTTCAGAGCTGACCACGGACTGAGAATTCGAGCCACACACAATCTTGCTGAGAAAGGCAAGAAAGGAAGACGTGGTGGGAAGGGGGAAGGCCTGCGAAGAGTGTAGAGAGGAGAGACTGAGCTCTCGGGTTAGAGGAAGAACTGTGAAAAGAGTGTGTTATGGTCACAGGAAATAGAGACTGACTCGGGAGAAGGAGAGTAACCTTTGTCCCTATCGATCACTGAATCAGGAGAAGGAGAGTAACCTTCGTTCCTATCTATTTCTATGTCGGGACAAGGAGAGTAACCTTCATCCCTAACTTTCATTGAGCTGAAAGAAAAGATTCAATCTCAAAGCATCGTGGTCTAGCTCGGGGGTGGCTAGTGGTAAATCCATTAGGAGTGACTGAGCCTATGGTTGGGTTGAAACGAGCACCCCTTTCCATGCTTTGTGCTTTGAAATGGAATATTGATTGAATGCATGAATGCATACATTTAGGATTGGCCTCTGTATTGATTGATCAAGTGATGTGTATATATTTATCTCCTTGATGACTTATGCTCCTGCTTGATTTTCCATACGCTCTAGTTTAACCCTTGAACGTGTTTTCCCAGGGAGTTACCTCACAGTTCCAAAGTCGGAGCAAGCCTCTTGACACTGTTACCGTCTCGGTAATTCCATGAGATTACCCCGCCTTGTTTCAGAACTTCAAGTTCTACAAACTAGGAAGGAGCTTCCTTCAAACCAGTAGCCTGAGAAAGCTTAGGCTCCCGCCCAGGACCTTAACCAAATCTAGGCTAAGGGTAGAGCTTATATCCCGAGATTCATTAGAGGGTCCATATGACCAGGGTGTAGGAACCCTGCGCTAAGTCCGAAAGGAGCTAGCTCTTGATGGCTTCAGAGCTTCGGGAGCTCGAAGTCCTGGGATGTCAAACTTCGTCTCTATCAAAATACCCGAATGTCAGAGTCACAAAAGGTTGTGAGTCGTCGATATGGGGAGTCGGTTGGGGCCCCTTCTCGACCATCCGATCGTCTAGTGGAAGGCTTCACGTATGGTACTTCGACGAAGTCCCACTTTGGGAGAATGGAGATGCTATAACATCAAACTCTTCAAATGTCAGAGTTAAGAAGTAAAGGAGAGCCGTAGATTTAGGGGAGATCGTTAGGAGCCCTGCCTACCGTCCGATCACTTAGGAGAAGGGACCCGCAAAGGGTACTTCGACGAAGTCCCGCTTCGGGAAAATGGAGTTGTAGTGAAGCCAAAACCCCCGAAGGCCGAATTCACGAAGTGACTAGGACCGTAGATTTGGGGATCATTCGGGTTATATCCTAGCCGTCATATTTTCGACGTAGTCAGCCCAACGTTGACCGCTTCGAGAGGGTAGGGGTGTTGTGACACCAAAACCCCTTAAGGCCGGAGCCGCGAAGTAATTAGGATCGTCGATCCTCGGACTCTTCGGGATCCCTCTCAGTCGTCGATATACAGGGACGTGTGGTGCTATATCTTTGAGTTCAGAGACTGGGCACTCTGGGGAATGTGGAGTTGTGGTGTGTCGAAAATCTCCGAAGCCTGAAGTAACGAGGGTCGTCGATTCGAGGACGCTTTGGTACTTTTCCTAACCATCAGATCTGGGCTATGGTCAACCCGACGCTGACCAACTTCAGGAGGAAAGAGGAGTTTTCATCGCAAAACTCTCGAACGCTGAATTCCCAAACTAACATGAACCATAGATTCATGGATCTATGTGGCCGAATCTCGACCGTGAGATCTGAGGAATGTTAGAAAGCTGCTAGTCCGGGGTGACATGGCACAGTGACATCACACATGGTGATGTGGACCCAAGTTTGACATGCCACATGTCACCCAGATTCGTGCATATCACCTACCCTATAGACCCATTAGAATGTGACACATGTCACCAATGTCCCTTTACACGTGTCAACCCCTGGTACGAGGCCGCCTAGCCAGAGTGGTTGGTGAAGTGACTGGAACTCCGGGAGTCCAGGACTTTAGGTCTCCGAAGGATTTGGGGTGTATTATTGTAGAGATTCCAAAGGGGACCGAAGTGCCAAAGTGATGGAGTAGATCCTAGCATTGGCACATGAAGGCACATGGAAGTAGATTGTTAACTCCGGAGAAGAGCCACTCCGGAGGAAATGAAGTGAGGTGCTTCAAAAATATTCGGAGCCCAAAGTAGCATAGCATATATGAGCCGTCCGTTGGTAAGGACAGGTGTTGCCAATACCTGCTCTTCGGAGAAGAAGTACTCCAGAAGAGTTGAAGAGTGGAGGTGCGAGGACTCCCGAAAATCGAAGTCACAAAGTCATCTTAGTCGTCCGTGAAGGAGGACACGTGGCATAAGATCTGCCACTTCGGAGAAAAGTCAATTCGAAAGAAAGTTGAGTTGGAGGAGCCATAACTCCCAAAGGCCAGAGTGCTGGATTTCCTCTGAGCTGTCCGTCAGCAGAGGACATGTGTCAGCAGATCCTCCGCTTCAGAGGATAGCCACTTCGAGGTAACGTGGTGTTGCGTGCATTGAGAACTTCGTAAGGCCGAAGTGTTGGAGTTCATCGTGACCATTGAATATAGGAGGACGTGTGTTAGAAGATCCGACACTCCGGAAGGATTTCACTCCAGAGGTTTGCGTCTGTGAAGACTCGAGAACTACCGAAGCCCGGAGTCCCGAAGTGACTTAGAGCTGCCAAATTCTCTGAGGACACGCGGCGTTAGATTGTGAACTTCAGAGATTTGCCACTCCGGTGGATTCGCGCATTGGTTGTCTTGGCGCATGTTGCCTTGGCGTTTGGTCATATCCCGCAGTCGTATGCGATGGTAGACGGAGGGAAGGGCCTAGGCCTGGAATTCAAATCTGCAGGCTGAACGCCAAATTCCTCGCTAGCCTATGAATTAGCCAAGGATCAATCCAAGTCGTTGAATTGGTTGGTGGATCTCCACCATAGATTTATGAATGATGGAATATATGGGATATCAAAGAACTTGGGATGAAGCTTATTGAGTTGGATCCACATGAAAGTCACATGGCCCGACTAATGAACACTTGAGGAACTTGGGAAAGGTATATCTGCCAGTTTTGAGCATGGAGACCGTGGTTGGAAAGCTTTGGACGAGCAAAATGTGATAGAGACCTCGAATGGAGGATTTGAGATAGTTAAGGAAAACAAAATTATGATGCCCCACCCCTTAAAAGAGCACTTAGGGGTTGGGTGTGTTACAAATTGGTATCAAAGCATGGTTACAACACTTGGCCTGCTTGCTTTCATGAATGAGTTGCTTAAAAACCATATTCAAAGGACTTTTAAGGGTGACACCCTATCTTACTTCTTTCCTAAAGAGTCTAGTTAAAATTTTATTCAAGAAAAGAATGAAACTTTCTACTCTCTGTGTGTGTATTTAAGAAATATAAACTGTGTGTTGTTCGTAAACTGATAGACTGTTGGCTAACAGTAAGTGTTTTGTCAGCACTCAAGCAGTCAATAAATTGCGGGAAACTACAAGTATAGAGGATGGTGACGTGCCATGAAGTGGGGGATGGCTCCCACAATAGAGACGAAGAATCCGACGAAAGGAGAGCAGTGTAAACCCCTCCGGATCTGGCTGAAACTGTAAGGAGCCTCATGGCCGAATTACAAAGTTGCAAGGCTTACAACAAGAGATTGATAAAGGAGAAAGAAAAACAAACAAAAATTATTGTAGTCTTCCTGCAGAGCTTATTCGACATACAAATGCATCTACAACATGGACCCACAACCAGTCATGTGGACCGACGACATACAAAGAGAAGTCAAAGTCCACTTGAAATATGAAAACATGGTCCCATAAGTGGCCACACTTGGAGAAGTACCTCGAGGAAGGCCCAACCTAGAGGTAGGGGACACTCATCGAGAGAGTCCTCTGGAAAGGAAACTGGCAATTCCGAGGGATCTTCTAGTAGAAAAACTAGATCACATTCTCAAAAGAAAGGAAAGAAGTGAAAGCATTCCAAAGGTTGTGATCTTGAAGAGTTCAAGAAATCCAGACCACCCTCTTTCGATGGAGATATTAAGAAAGGGGAAGAGGCCGAAGCTTGGCTGCTTAGTTTAAAGAAGTACTTTAGAGTCCATGAATACTCTGAAAACGTAAAGGCTCAAATAGCCATCTTCAACATGAACATATGCTTCCATTTGGTGCGAAGACCTTAGGAATGCGAAAGGAATCCATGATAAGGAATTTTCATGGAAACAGTTTGAGGAATACTTCAAGAAGAAATATCTGTCAGAGAAATACTTTGACGGGAAGACTAAAGAGTTCTATGAACTCAAGCTGGGACAACTCACCATATAGGAATATATCAATAAGTTCCTTGAGCTGATAAGGTATGTGCCCTACATAAAGGATGAAAAGGTAAAAGTGCAATGATTTATTAGTGGGTTACCTCAGTCCTACCGGAACATGATTGAGTTCGACGAGCCAAAGACCTTAGAAGATACTATCCGAAAGGCAAGGTATTGTTATGAACAGTTCGAGGGTCAGATCGAACCTCACGAGGACTGGAAGAAGAAGAGTAGTTCGAGATTCAAGAAGAAGGGGTTCAAATCCTCAAGATTTAAGAACTATGGGAAGGGTTCTAGGAGGAACCTTCCTACTAGAAGTGTGTATCAACAAATCTTCCCCTCCCAGAGTGGAAATAAACCTTTTAGAGTGACCCCAAGAAAGACTTACGAACCAAAGAAAGAACCCTTGAAATGTTGGGGTTGTGGAGAAGAACATTTGTTGAGAGATTGTCCACACAGACAAAAAAACAATAGGAAAGTCTACAACATCCAAGAAGCCACCACAGTCAATGATGTGGCTAGGAGCATGCCACCTTGGATAATAAATAGGCCAACCACCAAGCTTCAGTGGTGGAGATGGAAGGTATGATTGCCAACCATCTAGTTTTTATTTTAATTGACCCTAGTTCTAATTTGAGTTATGTATCCCCTCAGATTGTTGATAAGTGTAAACTACAACCAATTAGACATGTTAATCCATGGTTAATACAACTAGCCACTGGAACCAAAAGGCAAGTAGCAGAGGTCATACCGGCTTTCCAATTTATTATGGATGGATTGCCCACCCAAGCGATCCTTAACATACTTCCCCTAGGGTATTATGACCCGTTGATTGGTATGCACTGGTTAGTTGCTTATAAAACTAAGTTGGACTGTTACCATAAAACTTTATAATGTGTAAATGAAGAAGGGAGAAAAATAACCCTCCAAGGGATTTAAAAGCAAGTCTCAGTGAGACGAATATCAACCCTTCAAATGAAAAAGTATTGCAGAAAGGGATGTTCCATATATGCAATACATGTGTTAGAATCTGTTGAGGATGAAAAACCAAATCTAGAGGACCACCCCATATTAAGAGAGTATAAAGATGTGTTTCCAGAAGAGGTACCGGGTCTACCTCCCAGAAGAGACATTGAATTCTCGATAGAACTTGCACCAGGAGCAGTGCCAGTGTCTAGAACGCCCTATATGATGAGTACATCAGAGCTAGTTGAGATCAAGATAAAACTGAAGGAGATGATGAACAAAGGCTACATCCGACCCAACATGGGTTGAGGCTTGTTTGATCAACCAAAAATCAATGCTAGGCAGGATAGGTGGATGACTCTCCTTAGTGAGTTTGATTTCGAAATCAAACACATCAAATGAAAGGAAAATAGAGTGGCCGATGCCCTTAGCATAAGCATGAAAATGATTCACCTGGAAACAATGAGCACCTGTGAAATGGATGTCAGGGAGAGAGTCAGGAGTGCACAAGAAACATATGCATTTTTCAAGACCGTGACATCATACCTAAATTAAGAAAGAGCCCACAGGGCTAAAGTATGAAGGCTATCAGATGCTTGATGAAGTCTTGCTGTCCTACAGAAACATAATGTATATTCCAAGTTGTGACGATTTGAAGAGGTTCATAATGGATAGACTACACAAGAGACCATATACTGGTCACCCAGGTTATCAAAAAATGATCATGACCACTAGGAAACAATTCTATTGTCTTGGATTGAAAAAGGACATAGCTAACTATCTAGCTAAGTGTCCAGAATGCCAACAAGTTAAGGCAGAACACTGGCACCCAACATGGTTGTTACAACGTCTACCAATTCCAGAATGGAAATGGGAAACCATTTCTATGGATTTCATCACCGGAGTACCAAAATCGACGAAGAAAAATGATGCCATCATGGTAGTGGTGGACAAATTGAGCAAGTCCGCTCACTTCATTCCTGTTAAGTCAACTTGCAAGGAAATAGATATATCCAACATATTCATGAAGGAGATATTTAGATTGCATGGCATACCTAGGGAGATTGTATCCGACAGAGACACAAAATTCAGTTCAAGCTTTTGGAAATCCTTGATGGCTAGTTTTGAGACTAAATTGTTGTTTAGCATAGCTTATCACCCACAAACTGATGGACAAACAGAAAGAGTAAACCAAATATTAGAAGATATGTTAAGGATGCATGTAATGCATCAGCCTAAGAAGTGGGAAGACTACCTTCTATTGGTAGAATTTTCCTACAACAACGGTTATCAAGAGTCATTAAAGATGAGCCCTTTTGAAGCTCTCTATGGTAGACAATGCAAGATTCCAATCAGCTAGAGTAATCCAGTGGATATAACTAAAATCGTACCCGACATGATAAAATAAATGGAACAAAACGTGATTCATATAAAACAAAATCAAAAAATTTCTCAGGATAGACAGAAGAGTTACGCTGACAGAAAGAGAACTCCTAGAGTGTTCAAGATAAGAGACCATGTCTATTTCAGAGTTAGGCCTAGGAAGAGTTCCCTAAGAATGGGAGCTTGTGCCAAATTGGCACCCCGATATTGTGGACTCTTTGAAATATTAGATAGAGTGGGACCTATAGCCTATAGGCTAGCACTCCCTCCCACAGTGAAGGCACATAATTTTTTCCATGTTTCGTTATTAAATAAATATGTACATGATTCTAATCATATAATTGACTGGTCTGTGATTCAGGTGGAGCCGGAGGGAGAATTCCTACCAGAACCTCAATGCATATTATATAGGAAGGAAACCTCACTCAGGAACCAAACCATTGCACAGGTAAAGGTGCAATGGAAACACTTTGGCCCAGATGAGGTCACGTGGAAAATGGAGGATGCCATGAGACATGCATATCCATTTTTTTTTTACTTCTGTATATACAGAGCACGTTGACAGATAGAACATCGAGGATGATGTTCCTTTAAGGGGGATGGAATTGTAACACCCCTGTTTTCCCCAGTCTATAAATATAATTATATGGGCCAAGAGACTATGGAAAAATCAATATGGGTGAATGTTTGATTACATGGACCATTGTATAAAAGGTCAATGAATGTAAATTCTGTTATTTACTAGAAAATGGATAAGTGTTGCATGACTGCTGGAAGGGGGAGTATGCTAAGAGAGACCACAAATGATATGAAAGAGATGGTGAAGGGGACCATGAATGGTTGTGTTAACCTCCACAAAACCAATACCTTACCGGATTTAATTGATCAGGACCAGAATAATCCTCTGACCCAGGAATGAATTACAGTCAGGTTGGTAGGTGGGAAGACCTCCTCAAGAGTTAATGAGGGGATGGGGCAGAGCACCCATCTATAAGGCTTTCAAACCTGACCACGGACTGAGAATTTGAGCCACATGCAATCTTGTTGAAAAAGGAAAGAAAGGAAGGTGTGGTGGGAAGGGGGAAGGCCTGCGAAGAGTGCAGAGAGGAGAGACTGAGCTCTCAGGTTCGAGGAAGAACTGTGAAAAGAGTGTGTTCTGGTCGCAGGAAATAGAGATTAAATGGGGAGAAGGAGAGTAACCTTCTTACCTATCTATGAATGAGTCGGGAGAATGTGAGTAACCTTCGTCCCTATCTATTTTTGTGTCAGGATAAAGAGAGTAACCTTCATCCCTAACTTTCGTTGAGCCAGAAGAAAATATTCAATCTCAAAGCATCGTGGTCTAGCTCGGGGGTGGCCAGTGGTAAATCCGTTAGGAGCGACTGAGCCTATGGTTGGGTGGAAACGAGCACCCCTTTTAGGAGTCACATCAAGTCTTCTGGTTCTGATAAGTGTTTCCATGCTTTGTGCTTTGAAATGGAATAATGACTGAATTCATGTATGTATACATTTAGGATTGGCCTCTGTATTGACTGATCAAGTGATGTGTATATATTTATCCCCTTGAGGACTTATGCTCCTGCTTGATTTTCCATACGCTCCAGTTTAACCCTCGAAGGTGTTTTCCCCAGGGATTTACCTCATAGTTCCATAGTCGGAACAAGCTTCTTGGCATTGATACCATCTTGGTAATTCCACGAGATTACCCCGCCCTGTTTTAGAACTTAAAGTTCTGCGAACTAGGAAGGCGCTTCCTTCAAACCAGTAGCCTAATAAACCTTAGGCTCGCGCCCATGACCTTAACCAAATCTCGGCTAAGAGTAGAGATTATAGCCCAAAATTCATCAAAGGGTCCATTTGACTAGGGTCTAGGAACCCCGTGCTAAGTCCAAAAGGAGCTAGCTCTTGATGGCTTCAGAGCTTCGGGAGCTTGAAGTCCTGGGATGTCAAACTTCGTAACTCTCAAAATACTCGAATGCTGGAGTCGCGAAAGGTTGTAAGTCGTTGATATGGGGAGTCCGTTGGGGCCCCTTATCGACTGTCTAGTGGAAGGCTTCGCGTATGGTACTTCAACGAAGTCCCACTTCGGGAGAATGGAGATGCTATAACATCAAACTCCCCGAACGCCGAAGTTACGAAGTGAAGGAGAGCCGTAAATTTAGGGGAGATCGTCAGGAGCCCTGTCTACCTTTCGATCATTCAGGAGAAGGGACCTACAAAGGGTACTTCGACGAAGTTCCGCTTCAGGAAAATGGAGTGGTAGTGAAGCCAAAACTCCTGAAGGACGAATTCGCGAAGTGACTAGAACCGTAGATCTGGGGATCATTCGTGTTTTATCCTAGTCGTCGGATTTTCGATGTAGTCATCCTAGCGTCGACCACTTCGGGAGGATAGGGGTGTTGTGACACCAAAACCCCCGAAGGCCGGAGCTGCGAAGTAATGAGGACCGTCGATTCTCAGAATCTTCGGGATCCCTCTCAGTCGTCGATATACAGGGACGCATGGCGCTAGATCTTTGAGTTTGGAGACTTGGCACTTTGGGGAAAGTGGAGTTGTGGTGTGTCGAAAATCTCCAAAATAATGAGGGCCGTCGATTCGAGAACGTTTCAAGACTTTTCATAACCGTCAGATCTGGGTTGTACTGGTTAGCTCGATGTTGAACAACTTTGGGAGGAAAGAGGAGTTTGCATCGCAAAACTCCTGAACGTCGAATTCCCAAAGTAACAGGAGCCCCAGATCCATGGATCTATGTGGCCGGATCTCGACCGTGAGATCTGAGGAATGTTAGAAGGCTTCCAGTCTAGGGTGACGTGGTGCAGTGACGTCACCCAGGGTGACGTGGCGCAGTGACGTCACCGAGGGTGACGTGGACCCAAGTTTGACGTGCCATGTGTCACCCAGATTATTGCATATCACCTACCCTATAGACCCATAGGAATGTGACACGTGTCACCCCTGTCCCTTTACACATGTCATCCCCTGGTAAGAGGCCGCCTAGCTAGAGTGGTTGGTGAAGTGACTGGAACTCCAAGACTTAGAGACTCCGAAGGATTTGGGGTGTAGTATTGTAGAGAGTCCAAAGGGGCCCGAAGTGCCGGAGTAGATCCTAGATGTTGTCATAGGAAGGCACGTGGCAGTAGTTTGTTAACTCCGGAGAAGAGCCACTTTGGAGGAAATGAAGTGAAGTGCTTCGAAAATCCCCAAAGCCCGAAGTAGCAGAGTATATCTGAGACGTCCATTGGTAAGGACAGGCGTCGCCAACTCTCGCACTTCAGAGTAGAAGTACTCCGAAAGAGTTGAAGAGTGGAGGTGCGAGGACTCCCGAAAAAGGGAGTCACAAAGTCATCTCAGTCGTCCGTGAAGGAGGACGCGTGGCAGAAGATCTCTCACTTCGGAGAAAAGTCACTCTGGAAGAAAGTGGAGTTGGAGGAGCCAAAACTCCCGAAGGTCGGAGTGTCGTAGTTCATTTGAGTTGTTTGTTAGCAAAGGACAGATGTCAGTATATCCTCCTCTTCAGAGGATAGCCACTTCGGGGAAAAGTGGTGTTACATGGGTCGAGAACTCCCGAAGGCCAAAGCGTCGGAGTTCATCGTGACTGTTGAATAGAGGAGGACACCTGTCAAAAGATTCGACACTCCGGAAGGATTTCAGTCTGGAGGTTTGCGTGTGTGAATACTCTAGAAATGATGAAGCCTGGAGTCCTGAAGTGAATCAGAGCCATCAAATTATCTGAGGACACGCGACATCGGATTGTGAACTTCGAATATTTGCCACTCAGGAGGATTCACGCGGTGGTTGTCTTGGAACCTATTGCCTTGGAGTCTGGTCATAGCCCACGATCGTATGCGATGGTAGACGGAGGGAAGGGGATAGGCCTGGAATTCAAATCTGCAAGCCGAATGCCGAATTCCCCTCTAGCCTGTGAATTAGCTGAGGATCAAGCCCAGTCGTTGGATTGGTTGGTGGATGGATCTCCACCATAGATTTAGGAATGCTAGAAGCTCCGAGATACTGGAGAACTCGGGATAAAGTTTATTGAGTTGGATCCACATGAGAGTCACGTGGCCTGACTAATGAAAAACCGAGGAACTTGGGAGAGGTATATCTGCCAGTTCTGAGCTTGGTTTTGAGAATGGAGACTGTGGTTGGAAAGATCTGGACGAGCAAAATGTGATAGAGACCCTGAATGGAGGATTTGAGATAGTTAAGGAAAAAAAAATTATGATGCCCCACCCCTTAAAAGAGCACTTAGGGGTCGGGTGTGTTACATATTACTCCATTTATTTTCATGTTTTCCCATCTTTATATTTGTATTTAGAAAGAAACTCGCAAGACCTTTGATGTCCAGAAACTTGCAAGACCTTTGATGTTGCAAGAGCTTTGTCTTGGTAGGTGTACGACATTGTGGACGGTCACGAAGACAACACCTTTTCTTCCATTTCACACCTCCTTTGCCTCATTGTACGCCATCCTAGAGATTTTGAGCTCCACTACAAGTTGCCATCTTTTAATTTTAAAGGAAATTGCATGCTTGAAACCTTAATGAATGCAAGAACAAAACCTTCCTATACGTGAGAATTGCCATTGTTCAAAATTTCGATGATGTTTTTCCTTTATTAAAATCTGAACCAAACTATCATTTTACATATTGGGTATAATTAGATTGTTAATGCATTTTGGGAATTAATGTTATATGTATTATTTGATAATTTAGCTTGCAACCCAAAACCATAGATGTAGGATTTGAAACTCATGTATGATGTCAGTGCATAATTTAAATTCCAATGGAACACAACAACGTATCATATTATTTTTATATAAAAAGTTTGTTAATATTTTGCATATATTGTTAGGAGGAGGTTATTTCCCCCTTGGATTTGCATAGGCTCAGGGATTTGATGAGGTGATCCAACTCTCCGTTGTCACATACAATAGTATTTTAATGGACATGGTATAACTCCCATGGTAGGCACATCTCGCTTTCTACTTCGTCATGCCTTAACTCCTTGACATGTTAGAGAATGCCCATGGAAAGAGCTTATCTTAGACATTCTTACCTTGATTTTCATGAAAATTTTGTTTCAATGGATTCTCTCGTCATTCCTAGGGTTTGTAAAGTCAAGGAGGAAGGTGGTCATTCAATTGGATTGCTAGAAGGGGATTGGTATTGAACATTGGTATTGCCATTGTACATTGGTGAAAACATATATAATGGTTTACATGCTTGTCCATAGGAGTTGAGGCTCTAGGGAAAAATGATCAATATTTGGATTAAAAAATGACACAATCTTTTCCCACATTGCTATAGAGTAGAGCTGATTGCGATAGTTTACCCTCTGGCTCATCAAAGATGTTGTATTTTGAATTTGCGCCCATTTCATTATTCAAATGGCCATGTTAGTATTCTAGCGGGAGAACTTGATTCATGCGTCAAAAGATAGCTTATTGAAATAAGAAGGCCTTTAATTGACATAACGTAGAGCAATTCAATTTCACAGAATACGTATTACACTTTATAAAATTGCATTTTTTACGACGTCCTTTGCACCATCAAGGGAAATTGCTAGTTAATAACTTTTATACAAGTGGATTGGTCTTCCAAATCATGTTAGTCATTCACATTGATCTCTTCACTTTGTTGTGGAGATGAGTTTGGTATAGAGCTTTTCACTATTTGGGAAACATTTACTTAGAAAATTTGGAAAGGTTGCAATTGTAAGATATTAAACTTAATATGGTTTGTAGGTTAGCCATATTATGGAATTCTAGAGTGATTCGACTATACAACCAAGATGGAGGTCATCATTGGATTTTAATATTATTTTAGACATTTGATATTAATAAAACTAAAGTACCGAATTCATATGTGCTAAACATTAATAAAAAAAGATGGAATCTTGAGAAGCTACAAGGAGGCATTGAAAAATATTCCTTGATGTTGTTTAGCTTATAGGAGAGAATTTTAATACAACTCTATCCACGGATGAGAAGTTAGGAGACTTGAGAAAACAAAATAACACAAGCAAAGTGTAACACCCTGTTTTCCCCCATAACTATAATTATGATAAGACTTCATGTAATGTGATTATGAAGCATGCAATTATGCTGTAGATTAATACAAACATCAGACACAATTGAATGGCAGAGAAAAACCTTGAGTATTGGCCATGATATCACAAGTGGGAATTGGTGAGGTGGATTGGTGAAGGGGATTGATCAGGTGGAACTGAGAAGTTTTAGTGAATAAAATAGAAATCTTGCTCAACAATCCAACCTATACTTACAAGACATGAATACACACTTGCCAACATACTTAAACCTGTATAGAGCCATGTGATCAATTAAGGAAAGAAAAGTTGGTTGTTGAAGAAATTATAGCTACTGGCATATTTGGTGATTGAGGGAAGCCAAGAATCAATAAGAAATTGACAGAAGGACAACCCTATATTTCCCCTTCGATTTCGGGTCCCTGACTTGAGGGTTGCGTCTGACAATAGTCACAAGAATCCCAAGGAATGTGTGGAAGAAGAGACCAAAGGTGAAAAACATCACCAGATTCATAGACATAGGATGAGGGGGAGAGGATCCGATCAACAGAAAAAGGAGGAGAGAGCAAAGAACACAACAAAATAAAAGAGAATGTGCTCAGGAAGATGACAACAACTTGAGAAGTTGAAGACATGTTCTCACATAGAACCACAATGAATAGAGTGAGTTGCATACCCATAGACAAATGAAGCGGTGAGGAGACTCACACATGCTTCTTTGAGTGATAGAGCTATTGGGAAGTTTTCCTCGAGGAAAATAGGAAACTTTCCCAAGAAATTAATGGCCACCCTGGAACAAAGAAGACCCATATCCAGACTAGAGAAATAGAGGACCGCGACTTGGTGCTTACTGGAAAGAAATTGACACTGGTAAGGGGAGGTTGCCAAGGGACTGAGTAGCAGAGAAGGGAGTCCCTTGTGCAGAGGAAATCCAGTTGGGAAGGTGCCTGATAATCCCATGGAGGTCGTGAGCTCAGTGGAAAGAGGGAAACTTCTATTGTTGCTAGTGGAGTGAAGGAGAGTAACCTTCCTGGACCATTTGCCTAATTGGGTAGTCAGCTAAAGCAATCCCCTTGTGGTTCTGATAAGTGTTTCCATGCTTTGTGCTTTGAAATGGAATAATCACTGAATTCATGTATGTATACATTTAGGATTGGCCTCTGTATTGACTGATCAAGTGATGTGTATATATTTATCCCCTTGAGGACTTATGCTCCTGCTTGATTTTCCATACGCTCCAGTTTAACCCTCGAAGGTGTTTTCCCCAGGGAGTTACCTCATAGTTCCAGAGTTGGAACAAGCTTCTTGGCATTGCTACTATCTCGGTAATTCCACGAGATTACCCTGCCCTGTTTCAGAACTTAAAGTTATGCGAACTAGGAAGGCGCTTCCTTCAAACCAATAGCCTAAGAAACCTTAGGCTCGCGCCCACGACCTTAACCAAATCTCGGCTAAGAGTAGAGATTATAGCCCAAAATTCATCAGAGGGTCCATTTGACTACAGTCTAGGAACCCTGCGCTAAGTCCAAAAAAAGCTGGCTCTTGATGGCTTCAGAGCTTTGGGACCTTGAATTCCTGGGATGTCAAACTTCGTAACTCTCAAAATACCTGAATGCCAGAGTCACGAAAGGTTGTGAGTCATTGATCTAGGGAGTCTGTTGGGGCCCCTTATCGATCGTCTAGTGGAAGGCTTCATGTATGGTACTTCATCGAAGTCCCACTTAAGGATAATGGAGATGCTATAACATCAAACTCCCCGAACGCTGAAGTTACGAAGTGAAGGAGAGCCGTAAATTTAGGGGAGATCGTCAGGAGCCCCATCTACCTTTCGATCATTCAGGAGAAGGGACCTGCAAAGGGTACTTCGACGAAGTCCCGCTTTGGGAAAATGGAGTGGCAGTGAAGCCAAAACTCCCGAAGGATGAATTCATGAAGTGACTGGGACCGTAGATCTGGGGATCATTCGGGTTTTATCCTAGCCATCTTATTTTCGACGTAGTCATCCTGGCGTTGATCGCTTCGGGAGGATAGGGGTGTTGTGACACCAAAACCCCCGAAGGCTGGAGCCACGAAGTATTGAAGACTGTCAATCCTCAGAATCTTCGGGATCCCTCTCAGTCGTCGATATACAGGGATGAGTGGCCCTAGATCTTTGAGTCCGGAGACTTGGCACTCTGGGGAAATTGGAGTTGTGGTGTGTCGAAAAGATCCGAAATAATGAGGGGCATCGATTCGAGAACACTTCAGGACTTTTCATAACCGTCAGATGTGGGTTGTGGTCAGCCCGAAGCTGAACAACTTTGGGAGGAAAGAGGAGTTTGCATTGCAAAACTCCTGAATGCCGAATTACCGAAGTAACAGGAGCCGCAGATCCATGGATCTACGTGGCCGGATCTCAACCGTGAGATCTGAGGAATGTTAGAAGGCTTCCAGTCCGGGGTGAAGTGGCGCAATGACGTCACCCAGGGTGATGTGGACCCAAGTTTGACGTGCCACGTGTCACCCATATTCTTGCATATCACCTACCTTATAGACCCATTGGAATGTGACACGTGTCACCCTTGGCCCTTTACACGTGTCAGCCCCTGGTACGAGGCCGCCTAGCCAGAGTGGTTGGTGAAGTGACTGGAACTCCAAGACTTCGAGACTCCGGAGGATTTGGGGTGTAGTATTGTAGAGATTCCAAAGGGGCCTGAAGTGCCGGAGTAGATCCTAGCCGTTGGCACAGGAAGGCATGTGGTAGTGGATTGTTAACTCCGGAGAAGAGCCACTTCGGAGGAAATGAAGTGAGGTGCTTCGAAAATCCCCGGAGCATGAAGTAGCGTAGTAGATCTGAGCCGTTTGTTGGTAAGAACAAGCGTTGCCAGCTCCCACACTTCGGAGCAGAAGTACTTCGAAAGGGTTGAAGAGTGGAGGTGCGAGGACTCCCGTAAACTGGAGTCACAAATTCATCTCAGTCGTCCGTGAAGGAGGACGCGTGGAAGAAGATCTGCCACTTCAGAGAAAAGTCACTCTGGAAGAAAGTGGAGTTGGAGGAGCCAAAACTCCCAAAGGTCGGAGTGCCGTAGTTCATTTGAGCCGTCTGTTAGCAGAGGACAGGTGTCAGTAGATCCTTCGCTTCAGAGGATAACCACTTCGGGGAAAAGTGGTAGTACATGGGTCGAGAAATCCTGAAGGCCAAAGTGCCAGAGTTCATCGTGACTGTTGAATAGAGGAGGACATGTGTCAAAAGATCCGACACTCCGGAAGGATGTCAGTCTGGAGGTTTGCGTGTGTGAAGAGTCGAGCACTGCCGAAGCCTGGAGTTCCTAAGTGAATCAGAGCTGTCAAATTCTCTGAGGAAACGCGATGTTGGATTGTAAACTTCAAATATTTGCCACTCCGGAGGATTCACGCGGTGGTTGTATTGGCACCTA
Organism: Picea sitchensis; assembly: GCA_010110895.2. Lineage (NCBI taxonomy): Eukaryota > Viridiplantae > Streptophyta > Pinopsida > Pinales > Pinaceae > Picea > Picea sitchensis. The sequence continues at coordinate 44,012 of SNQJ01S0014213.1, forward strand.
TTGCCTTGGATTCTGGTCATAGCCCGCGATCGTATGCGATGGTAGACAGAGGGAAGGGGATAGGCCTGGAATTCAAATCTGCAGGTCGAACGCCGAATTCCCCTCTATCCTGTGAATTAGCCGAGGATCAAGCCCAGTCGTTGGATTGGTTGGTGGATGGATCTCCACCATAGATTTAGGAATGCTAGAAGCTCCGAGATACTGGAGAACTTGGGATGAAGTTTATTGAGTTGGATACACATGAGAGTCACGTGGCCCGACTAATGAACACCCGAGGAACTTGGGAGAGGTATATCTGCCAGTTCTGAGCTTGGTTTTGAGCATGGAGGCCATGGTTTGAAATCTCTGGACGAGAAAAATGTGATAGAGACCCCGAATGGAGGATTTGAGATAGTTAAGGAAAACAAAATTATGATGCCCCACCCCTTAAAAGAGCACTTAGGGGTCGGGTGTGTTACAGATTCCTCCATTTATTTTCATGTTTTCCCATCTTTCTATTTGTATTTAGAAAGAAACTCGCAAGACCTTTGATGTCCAGAAACTTGCAAGACCTTTGATGTTGCAAGAGCTTTGTCTTGGTAGGTGTACAACATTGTGGACGGTCACGAAGACGACACATTTTCTTCCATTTCACACCTCCTCAATGTGCTTTCTTACCTCCTTTGCCTCATTGTATGCCATCCTAGAGATTTTGAGATCCACTACAAGTTGCCATATTTTAATTTGAAAGGAAATTGCATGCTTGAAACCTTAATGAAAGCAAGAACAAAACCTTCCTATACGTGAGAATTGCCATTGTTCAAAATTTCTATGATGTTTTTCCTTTATTAAAATTTGAACCAAACTATCATTTTACATATTGGGTATAATTAGATTGTTGATGCATTTTGGGAATTAATGATATGTGTATTGTTTGATAATTTATTTTGCAACCCAAAACCATAGATGTAGGTTTTGAAACTCATGTATGATGTCAGTGGATAAATTAAATTCCAATGGAACACAACAACATATCATATTATTTTTATATAAAGTGTTTGTTAATATTTTGCATATATTGTTAGGAGGAGGTTATTTCCCCCTTGCATTTGCATAGGCTCATGGATTTGATGAGGTGATCCCACTCTCCGTTGTCACATACAATAGTATTTTAATAGACATGGTATAACTCCCATGGTAGGCACATCTCGCTTTCTACTTTTTCATGCCCTAACTCCATGACATGTTAGAGAATGCCCATGGAAAGAGCTTATCTTAGACATTCTTACCCTGATTTTCATGAAAATTTTGTTTCAATGGATTCTCTCGTCATTCCTAGGGTTTGTAAAGTCAAGGAGGAAGGTGGTCATTCAATTGGATTGCTAGCAGGGGATTGGTATTGAACATTGGTATTGCCATTGTACATTGGTGAAAACATATATAATGGTTTACATGCTTGTCCATATGAGTTGAGGCTCTAGGGAAAAATGATCAATATTTGGATTGAAAAATGACACAATCTTTTCCCACATTGCTATAGAGTAGATCCAATTGCAATAGTTTATCCTCTGGCTCATCAGAGATGTTGTATTTTGAATTTGGGCCCATTTCGTTATTCAAATGGCCATGTTAGTATTCTAGCCAGAGAACTTGATTCATGCATCAAAAGCTAGCTTATTGAAATAAGAAGGCCTTTAATCGACATAACGTAGAGCAATTCAATTCCACATAATACATATTACACTTTATAAAATTGCATTTTTTTACGACGTCCTTTGCACCATCAAGGGAAATTGCTAGTTAATAACTTTTATACAAGTGGATTGGTCTTCCAAATCATGTTAGTCATTCACATTGATCTCTTCACTTTGTTGTGGAGATGAGTTTGGTATAGAGCTTTTCACTATTTGGGAAACATTTACTTAGAAAATTTGGAAAGGTTGCAATTGTAAGATATTAAACTTAATATGGTTTGTAGGTTAGCCATATTATGGAAGTCTAGAGTGATTCGACTATACAACCAAGATGGAGGTCATCATTGGATTTTAATATTATTTTAGACATTTGATATTAATAAAACTAAAGTACCGAATTTATATGTGCTAAACATTAATAAAAAAAGATGGAATCTTGAGAAGCTACAAGGAGGTATTGAAAAATATTCCTTGATGTTTTTTAGCTTATAGGACAGAATTTTAATACAACTCTATCCACAGATGATAAGTTAGGAGACTTGAGAAAACAAAATAACACAAGCAAAGTGTAACACCCTATTTTCCCCCATAACTATAATTATGATAAGACTTCATGTAATGTGATTATGAAGCATGTAATTATGTTGTAGATTAATAGAAACATCAGACACAATTGACTGACAGGGAAAAACCTTGAGTATTGGCCATGATATCACAAGTGGGAATTGGTGAGGTGGATTGGTGAAGGGGATTGATGAGGTGGAACTGAGAAGTTTTAGTGAATAAAATAGAAATCTTGCTCAACAATCCAACCTATACTTACAAGACATGAATACACACTTGCCAACATACTTAAACCTGTATAGAGCCATGTGATCAATTAAGGAAAGAAAAATTGGTTTTTGAAGCAATTATAACTGCTGGCATATTTGGTGATTGAGGGAAGCCAAGAATCAATAAGAAATTGACAGAAGGACAACCCTATATTTCCCCTTCGATTTTGGGTCCCTGACTTGAATGTTGCGTCTGATAACAATCATGAGAATCCCAAGGAATGTGTGGAAGAAGAGACCAAAGGTGAAAAACATCGCCAGATTCGTAGACAAATAACTTGAACTTGTAAAACATAATGTACAACAATAAAGGATGGTGTCAAGAATGGAAAGACATATCTAAGCCTAATCACCGAGTATGTAATGTTTATTGGAAATATCTTGGCACCCAATTTTGCTTGGGAGGAAATTGCTACATTGACAAATAAAAAAATGTCCCTCCAAGCAAAAAAAATTAATTGATTGATTGCCTCGCTACTATAGCTTATCTATTGTGGTGTTTTCACCTCTCACACATTTTTGGATTTGTTTGGGGCTCGATGGGGCTTCCCCAAGGGAAAATGTATTGCTTACTGCCTTGCTTCACTTCTTTTGCTACCCAACTAGTGCACTTTGGAATCTAGTGCATTTTTAACTTATGCTGGGGTTTGGCAAAGCCTCCAAGGGAAAAACACAAAACTTTCCCTCTCGTTCTATTGTTGTAGCATCCCAACTAGTGCATTTTGGAATCCCATGCATTTTTTAGCTCATGGTAGGTTTTAACAAATATCTCAAGGGAAAAACACATCACTTTCACTCTTGTTATATTGCTATAGCTTCCCAACTAGCGTGTTTTGGTCCTCTATGCCCTTTCGTCACTTGTGGCAGGGTCCAACAAAACCCCAAAGGGAAAAACACATAACTAGCTCTCTTGTTTTGCTACTACAACTTCCTAGCTAGTGCATTTTGGTCCTCTATGCATTTCTTCACTTGTAATAGGGCCCAATAGAGCCTCTAATATAAAAATGAATCACTTGATGCCTTGGGCAATCATTGTAACTCTTGTAGTAGTGCGTTTTGCCTCCTTGTGTAGTTTTTAACCCTCTGCAAGGTATGATAGAATCTCTAAGCTCAAAACACATTACTTGTTTCTCTAGTATGTTTCTACATCCTCTCCATTGATGCATTTATCTTCTAGTTCATTTTCAAACTCTTGACTGGGTCCCATAGATCCTTTATGAGAAAAACAAGCTCATTGTTACTTTGAACTAGTGTTGCAACTTCCCTACTTTTTTTTTTTTTTTTTCTTTATCTCAGTGCATTTTTCAGTTTCTACAAGGTGTATAGAATCCAAACAATCACTAAGAAGCTGATGCTGCATCTAGATGTTCTTTGAAGTAAAATTATGTGCTTAGAGGATATGCAAAGCATCTCGCTACTTGAGAAGTATTTGTTATCAACTTGATGCATCTCGGGATCCTCAGGGCTTGCTTACCTCACATGAGGCTTCCAAATGGAAATGCCTTTTTCTAAGCTCTTGCTACTCTTTATCATTGATCTGCAAACCCATGATATATTAAACCATGGGTTGAATCCTATGCATTAGTCTTAAATGCCTCCATTCTCTTTCAAAACATTTGAATGCACTTTTGGTGATGCAATTTAGTTCTTAACAATTCACTCCATCTTTTCTTATTTGATAATGATATGTTATACTACACAAAATCCCTTTGCAAATTTAGTGACTTCACTAGGAGCTTGTTGTTTCTCGGGGTGATCCATTGATTCATACGTTTCTTGAGAGTGCACGTGCTTCCTGCTTTTCCCACATGTAATGTTGAAACACCTTTGATCAATTCACATGTGACCTCAGATATCTTGAACCAATACACACTGCTTGAAAGATTATTGGACAAAATTCTGTGATTGAGATGTCTAATCGAAATTATCATTGAGTTATAATTGTTTGAGAAGTTATTCAATGGATAAAATTCTCTATTAAACCTCTATAAGTCTTATTCCCAACCTAGACTGTTTTCCTGTGAATGCATTAGTAGAGCATGTAAGAAGAGGCGACGAGTAAAGAAAATGTGATATCATTGACCCTGAATGCAATCTATATTTATTAAGATTGTAAATGAATCACTTCAGAGAGTTTTCCCTACTACAAGATCAACATAACAATCTGCATTACCTTGCTTGCTTTAGAAAGGGAAA